>JAIPRL010000710.1:95614-117621 GCA_025469235.1 Pemphigus obesinymphae
AAGGAAAGATAGAAGGAAAAGCTGGAAGAGGTAGACCAAGAACACCATTTATGAAACAAATCATTGAAGACATAGGGAAAACCAATTATAAGGAACTAAAAGTAGCTGTGATGGATAGGGACAAGTGAAGAGCCATCGAAATCATTTAACCAATCTGTGGATTGAAAAAAAAAAAAAAAAAAAAGTCATAATATTTTAATAAACAATATTAGTAGGTACCTATACGACCTCTCCCCCCCATTAGAAATCCATCGGTAATCTTCGTTCAATACCGCACACTTTTATTTAAAATACCATTATCGTTCATATAAACTGTGTTTAGTTCAATATGTTAATTACTCGACATGGTGTTTCACAGCAAATCAGGGGATATTCCCGAAATTAAACTGTACTCGGTGTATAGGTGCAACCGAAAGAAGTATTCCAATAAACCTATACTTATATATTTTACAAGTATAATATTTAAAATGTAAATTCGTTTAGATTTTGTTAATGTTTGAATTTTAAACTATCAATCAAATATGTTCAGGTTTGAACGATGAACCCTTGAAAAATAGTTTTTTTTAATAAAAGAGAGAAAATGTGCGTAATGATTTATAAAATTATGTGGTTTCGATCAACGCCCAAAAAATCCTATCCATACGTGCTTGAATATAGTATCTATACAAATATACAATAATAACATTATATATATACATATACATACTTAGTATAGGTCTAGTTATACCGTAATGGCATAATTAATAATAATAGTTAACAATAATCTGTTTAAATAATATATTATTTTACATGCGTAACAAAATAATGATCTATTGCACGCACGTCGAACAGGATGCTCATACACAAGGATTTACACCGATCCTATTGGTCTATTTCACAGCCACGGTCCGTGTACAAGTCGAATTCTCAGATTATATTAATTAATTGTTTACTCTTAGGTATATTATGTTGGCGGTCATCAAAACCGCACTCTTTTAAAAAAAAGTTTTTCGTAAAATTTAGTAGTTAATCACTTTGAAAATATTAAATAAGAAATAAAAAAGATAATTTGCATTGACACAGCATTTTATATAACTATAACTATAAAGATTTAGATAACTCGGCGCCTAGCAACCCCTCAAAAAACAAAAAATAATAATAAAACATTAAATTTTAGCCACCTGAGGCAATTATCCCCATTTTCCCTCTCTAAATATGACCCTGAATGCCACACACTTTTCCCAAAATCACACTGTTCAATATCGCACAATACTCAGGCCGGTTTATAAGTGCATCCGAAAGAAGTACTGTACTTAAACTGTTCTACTAAATCATGTTTATTACATAAAATAGGTACCTATAACAAATATAACATATATATGAATTATTATATTCATTTTTGTACTTTGAGTTTTTTGATTAATTTTTATAATTATCTATTTATAAATATTATATTTTAAATACAAATTCGTCTAGATTTCGTTTATATTTGAATTTTAATATGCCAATCAAACATGTGTCGTTTTGAATAATTATCTACCCTTGAATAATACTTGTTTAAAGGTACGTCTAAACTAGATTAGCAGCGGTATTGAAAACTTATTTTCATACATTTATATGAAAGCGCTCATATCAAGCGAAAATTTTACGACAAAACCAGAAGTGAGATATTTTTCACACTGCTGCAGTAAAATGAATTTATAAACTGAATATTGTAATCAATTAATGATTATATATACAAAAACATATTTTAGAGTTTTGTCAGTACGATAGTACTATTGTTGTTATATCTATTGGATACACTTTCTAAAATGATTATATGTATTGATATTATTATACACTCCGTATTCATTAACAGTTTGTTCGTTTGTAAGTTCGTTAAATTAAATTTTTTATTAGTATTCAAAAATGTAATATATAACGATAAAAAAATTACAATCATGGACTCCGAAATGTATATCGTCAACAAAATCGTATTGAACTTTTTATTCGATTTATGTTTAAAATAAATTAAATTTGGTAGTTTTTTGGCTTTTCAACATGTAGTCTTTTTTTACAATATAGTAATTTTGATTTTCTGCAGTTATTAATAATCGCAACAGTTGTTCAACAATAATCGTGTATCGGCCACTGCGATTCAATTTGAAACGGTTGTAACTCGGTAAATTTTTTGTTAATCATTTTGCTTTGTACATCAAAATTACTCTAAATGGACGACCAATGGCGTCAGATGGCTTTCAGACTTTAGTTCTCGGTAAACGAACCCCAGAAGAGTGCGAAACGATCGTCGTGTGCGGGCCATTCCGGATACATAATATCGTGGAAAACTTAATTTTCAGTGATGTTATCGGCCAAACTTTAATCGCTGTATTTGATTTCCTTATAGTTTCATAAATAAGGGACACAGTTTCGGGCCAGGAATGATTTCCGTACGCCTATCGCATCGATTCTCCGACCCTTTATTATTATAATATTACTTTTATCGGTGGAGGTTTGGATGGTGGCGAGTGGAAAGCGGACGGGACGAGTTTCGTCACGAAAAAGAAGCGATTTAATGAATTCGGTTCGTCGGCAAAACGATGTCGACTCCTTCCCTTTGGCGTTGGCGCCAAAAATAAATTTAAATTAGGGAATAGTAGAACGGAAAATAAAGTATACTGACCCGCCCGCCTACCAGCCACCACATATGGACCTCTCGTAATACATACTACTGCATAATATATTATAAATTTTGAGTAACTAAATTAGATATCCCATAAATTATACAAGGGAGTCGTTCTGCTTTGAAAACATTATTCCTAATACGACTATTTTTTATAGTAAATGTCTTGAATTTTCTTAAAAATTAAATGAAATAAATAGTAATTTTAGACCGTTAAATGTATTTTTCTATATTTCGTACAGCCGTACAGGTAACGCATATTTTTGGTTATGTTATTAAACTCTATAACTATAATAACTTTAACTATTATACTCTATTATATATTTATTATAAATATTATAAATATATTTATTCATTATATTACACTATTATAATAAAAATTTCTAAAACGGATTTTAATTCCTTAAAAAGTTTACTTTTAAATTCATTTTCCCGTTTTTTTTTTTCTTTACTTTTGTGTAGATTTTCAACATTTGATGTGAATACTTATGTTATGAATATTTGATATTGGTCAATCGGTATTGGAGTTTTCAGTTGGTCATTCCTCAAATTCCCGATACGGATTGTAGATAAATATGACGCAAGTTATAAGAATTATTAAATATTTTTACGACAAAACGAATATTCTGACATTTCATAGACCTTATGACTTCTACCATAAGTATTTCAGTACAAGTATGTAGAACACTTTACTATCTTCAATATACTTTTAAGTCATTATATTTCTATCATTATCATTTATATCTTTTAATTTTTATGTAAGTTTTCCTTGTAAATAGTAGGTATTGGGTAGGTAGGTTCTTATTTAATTTCTCTTTAATTTTTAAAAATAAATGAAGAGTATTAATGAAAAATAGTATGTAAATAAAAAATATATCTATTCAAAAATCAAAGTTCTTCCAAAGTAAAAATATTAAAGTCTGAATTTTTCAACTTTCTAAACACAATTTTTCTAAATCTCTTGATGACTTTTAATTTTTATTCGACTAAACAAATTCACTGAGAGATCGAATCGATAAATTAATATTTTGATCTGTATCTTCCCAGTTATTTGTCAATAACAAATTGTGATTTGAGTTAAACTTTTTAATGATCTTACAACATACTGAATAAATGGGCTTGGTTTTGGTTTGATACATACCTATATTTTTTTTTTCAACAAAATTGTCAATTAGATTGATTATAACGACATATATTTTGTACTAGGAACTTATTGACAATTAAAATTTTTTGAAATAATTATCTTCAAAAAAAAAAGAGAAAACAAAAAAAAAGTTTTTGATTCGCATTGACGATAACAAATAACTTTTAAAATACTTATATGCAGTTAAAAGTGTATTATTATAGTAATCAGTGTACAAGTATATTTTAATACATAAAGTTACTATTACTTTTATAAAATGTATTTATTTGAAATATAAACGATTTTTTGTGGTTATTATTATTTTGTATGTATAGGTAATAATATAATACTGCAGCGGAGTACAGATAGATACATGTCTAGACTCAAGTTATCCATACTAAGTCTACATAATATTGTATTCCGTCTATAATTCTTATATATATAGGAATATCATTTAGAATGGCAATTGTTTATATTATAAAAATATGATATTGTTGTGTATATTATTATTGTTTATTTTATTCAAAATAATTACTTATTTACCTTAGCTATAACAGAAAAACAAAAAACTACAAATATTATGAATTTTAATTTAAACTACAGTACATATTAACTTATATTAAATTTTTAGATACGTATAACCTTAGAAATTTTAACTTTTAATTAAAGTGGCTATTAACAATAAATTTTTCCATGAGTAACTTATGCTTATAACTTATATTTATATAGGTACAAATATAACTTAGCTCTTAAGTATTAAACCTAAAAAGTACATTAACTTAATTCTGTAACTACAATTAATACTACAAGTCAACTCAATTATCCCATAGATTAAGTATACTTAAATTAATTTAAGTATAACACACTTTGCATTAATGCAATATCGGCAAAGAATAAGATCAATCGGTGGCATACAGCCGATAGACCAGTGTATTTTTTAAGAAATTTTCAATGGATGACAATCAAAAATTTATCAAAATATACGTACACACTAGGGATACCCATACGTTCCATTTTTTTGGGGTTTTGTCCCGTTTTTGAAGATTGCATCCCAAACTTTAAACGGGACGCTTTTTGTCTCGCCTTTGGAAGTGAGATCCTGTTTTTGTCGTCTACCATTTTCCTAAAAAAAATTGGTAGACAAATTACGAATTACCTTTACCATTTTCAAACCAATTTAGAAAATTCTGATAGAAAATTATTGCGATATCCACTTTTTTATGGTTATCCCGTTTTTTGAATTTTTAAAACATGGTCACCATACTATACACTCATCAGATGAGAATGTTATGATTGTACTTCATTGTTATTAAAAAAAAATAGGTAGTAAAAATACAATGGAAGGGTATAATTGTTACTAATAAGTTATAATGTATAATATACCTAATAGGCAAAGGAAGATTATAGTTGTTTAGGCCGAGAGCACAAATTATTATGGTGCGTAAATATTTCATAATTATATAATAGCTTGATCGGCAGTGGTGGTGGTGTGTACGTGTCTAGATTTTATGCATGTGTATATATGTGTATATAAAGCCAGGCAAAAAAAGAATAACACAAGACATATTATGTACCTATATAAATAAATATATTATGTATATTGCTGCTAACAACTAATAATTTATTAATGCTATGGACCTTCTAGCCCAACAAAGGAAAAATTCTACTAACCAATCATAGAAATAATGAATGAGTAAAGTTTACAAACACCTTAAATTTCAAGGACAAATTTATCTATAAACTGAACTGTCGTCTCCTCAACAAATCTACGCCAGATCAACTACTCGTAGCCCCTGACGGAACAAAATTATTCGATGAGAAAAAAAAACTGAAATATTTGCAAAAACTATGAAGACCTAATTCTTGAATAATCCAGGACCTATCCTGTAAGAAGTCGAAGACACATTAAACTTGCTCATGAATATCAACTCAGCGACAACAGATTTTACATCACCAAAAAAGGTATGGGACATTATTAAAATATTTACACTTCCTGTCTCAGAATTTCATACTTTCCCAAACAATATAAGAAGGTAACTATAATTATGATTCCTAAACCTAAGAAGATCACGTCCAACCTGGAAACCACAAACCAATCTCTCTGTTAATCACTATATCCAAAGTACTCAAAAATTTAATTTTCATATATCTCAAACTTTACATCAAATCACACCCATAGCAACATGTCTTAAAGCAAATCTCACACTATTTGCAGATAATACTGTTACTATATCAGCAATAAAAATCACAAGTAGGTAGGTATGCAGTGGCACGTCTTCAGAGACAGACAGACTTGTCTCTAGAATGGATGACCAAATGAAGGTTAAAACTAAACATAGCAAAGACAATAGCGATACTATTCAGATGCAGAATCTTCCAAAATAAAAAGCGCATAAAATTACAAAACAATGACATCGATTGTAAAAAAATATTGCCATGGCGGGTCACCCACACGGCTTGACAATCAAAACGATACTGACTCAATTAATAATTGACAAAACATAAGATATACTATTATACATTATGCTGGTGTGGATTGAGGGGTGTGTGTATATATGTATGAAACGACCGGTCAGTGATAATAATATTTAAACGCGACGCCAACAATAGTTATACTATTAAATATAATCGAAATTTTTTTCTTAATCATCTTTTGAAAATATTGACGACCTTTAATATTCATATAAATACTTAATCGAAAAACAAAAATATAAAATGTAGTTTAACATTTAATTCTCATTTAAATTATGAGTAAGAAAGAGTGTATTATATGTATATATACGTATATAATATATTATTGTCCAAATTCGTATTTTAATTTCTAAAAACGTTTAATTAATGAATGATTTTTGTAAGTTTTTTAAATTTTTTATGTTTATAATGATACAAAACTTTTTTGTCACATACCAATAACTTCATCGCACAAAACTTTAATATATTTAAATTTCAGAAAATACTTTCTATGTCGCCGCTCATCCTCTTATAGAGATATAATTATGTTCTTAGAATTCAACATATTTAATACAATTGTAAATATCGAAGTTGGTATACTATAGGGAATACTTGATTAATCATCAACAAGTTCATTATTAAA
Organism: Pemphigus obesinymphae; assembly: GCA_025469235.1. Classification (NCBI taxonomy): domain Eukaryota; kingdom Metazoa; phylum Arthropoda; class Insecta; order Hemiptera; family Aphididae; genus Pemphigus; species Pemphigus obesinymphae. The sequence continues at coordinate 102,473 of JAIPRL010000710.1, forward strand.
AAATGCCTTTGCATCTATTCAGTATCATACATATCCTTCATTACTCAATTATTTCACATTAGTATATTTGAAATTAAAAAATATATGTCGCCCAGGCAAAATATTTTCGATGGGTGTCACCTTGTTTCTTTGTTGATTATATTGCATCTAAAAGCAATGATAAATCATTAATCGTTTTAAATTTTCATTTGCAAAAATCTAGTTCTTTCAAAAATTTGAGACAAATTCAGCATTCGTATAAATCATAATCTATATATTGTATCTATATATTATATTCTATATATGTAATGGTTTATAATACTATAATATTGTTATTAAAAGGAAATATAATAATTTTAGTTACCTAATATCAATATTCAATTATAATTGTTATATTGTAGTCCTTTGTCATTAACAAGTAACCGTCATCATTTTATTTAGGATACCTACCTATGTTTATAATTTATATGTATGCAAATTCCACTATTTACTGAGATGAATTTTATTTCAAAATAATGACTAAACGTTTAAAAAAACATAGAAAATATTTTGCTGTTTTACATTTCGTCAAACTACCTCAATGGGAATGCAATTAGGTATCTACTTATATGATAATAATTTACAAATTAAAATATAGTATATATACGTAAGATTAAACAACTTAGGTACCAAAATGTACGTAATAAAGTATACCTAAGTAGGTACCGAAATATTTTGCCAATAGGACATGTACCTATTGGTTATAATTGTTTGATAACATGATCATTTATAAATTATATAATTATATCAATTCATTTTCGAACATTACCTATAGTTTCTCGCAAACGTAATATTATAATAATTATTTTTAATCATACTATTCAATAATATGACCCCTATGCCTTACTTATACGAACGAAATTCGAAACATTTTGGATAGGTATAACTTTTGTGTGTTTAGTAGGTATCCTTTAGGATTAACCATAAAATATTATTAAGACATTCTCCACGGATCCGGGGGCGAATTTATTCAATAACGTTCTAATGATGTGTTGTATAATAGTAACCGATGAGTTATAACCAGTGGTACCTATACACTGTGTCTACTGGCAAAATACATATAATATTGTAATTTGTATGTTATTAACGTGAAGCCATCAAACGTATAGATTATAATATATTATATTATGTATACATTTAAAATATTATAATACACGCATCATGGATGACTAACTGAACTGGTTTATACATCCAAACGACCATAAAATGTACATTTAGGTACCCGATATATTATTATATCATAATATCCTGGTCTAGACGAATTTGTCGAACATATATATCTACCGTAGATTAATACGCGGTTATAACTATCACCGTTCAATAATAATGAATATTTGCATATTATTATAAGTAGGTAAGTATACCTATCTATATATTATACCTACCCGGAACGCATTTATACGACGATAAGCGCGATTGCGAATATAATAATATTTAGATATCTACCATGATAAAAATTAAAAACGAGTAAAAAGTAAAAACCTGCCGCGAAAGAAAACCTGTTACCTGGTTACCGTGAAAATTCGCCCGTTGTGCAATATGAATATTATCACTTACGAGCGTGGATAAATGATAAAATTATATAATATTTATGTAGGTGCCTAATTAATAACAACAACAACAACAACAACAACAATAACAACAACAACAATAATAATAATAATAATAATAATAATAATAATAATAATAATAATAATAATAGTAATAATAAAATCCGGTCGGTAGGGGTTGGAAGCATTTCTTTCAGCTTCGAGGATGCTGGTGTGGTATTTCATTTGTAATTGAATTTTAAAAGTAATTAATACATCATTTCTTTCGGTAAAATGATTCTGAGCGGAGCTATTGGTGTAGGTAGGTACCTAATATTCCAAACGTTCAAAAAATATGAAAATTAGAAAATTCTAACGAAAAATGTTTTATAAAAAAGTGTCCGGTTCGGCTCGGTATTCGAAAAGTCATACTTACAGATACCTAATATCAATATTAGGTAGATAGGTAATTATACTATTGTCGTTATGACAATCGTATGACATCGATGTTGACTAATGAATAAAAAAAATATATCAACATGTAAAAAATCGCTTACCTGTCGGATTGGCGTCTGCGGAAATTCGGAAAATATGTTAAATCGCAACCGGGAAACCGCGGTTAACGCTGGTCGCGGTCGTCGGCGGCGGGAGATCGTATATACCAAATTATTTTATAATAATTACGATATAACGAATTTTAAAAGTGGAACCGCAACCGCGTTATGATATGGCCGCTCGTATACCGCGTATCGCGCGCGTACCGCTTGAATAAATCTGTACGACTGACGACGCGTCGGGCTGACCAGCGCGCGCGAAACGTGCGTTGTGCATGTACCACTTACCTACACGTATGTCGCGTCGGTCAGTCGACGTAATATCCGTCTACGGTCGAGTCGCGCGTACGGTTCGACGCGGCGGCGATACCGTCGGGCGGGGTTGGCCGCGGCATTCTAGAACAATAATAATAATAATAATAATAATAATAATAATAATAATAATAATAATAATTACAAGCGATTGCGATTTACGACCATGATAAAAAATGTAAAAAAAAAATAAATAAACAAAGCAGATTAACACCAAACGGTGTAGGTGCCTGTATTATACAAACACGTCGCCCCTCTTATTGTTCGAAACGATATACCGCGGTCGTGGTCAAGAAGTCTCGTATATCATATAGACGGAAAGTATTATACCACGCGTATTGCCGTGCTTCCACTGTACTATAATATTATACGGACGGCGTTTTTTTAAGAACCCGTAGATTGGGCGATACCTATACGAACACTCTGAAGAAAAATTTTTTTTTTGGACGTTTTGTCTGTATATGAATCGCCGATTTCAGAAATGGGACATGTCCAATTTTTGGCGAAATGAATCAGTTACACCATTTCGTTCCTAACATCTAGAGGCATGTTTATTATTTTTTTTTATTCATATATATGTTGATATATGAATAATTTGGTGTTCATTACCCGAGTAGCAGTCCTCAACTTCAGGGTAAGTGCATGTGATGCATAGATGCTCAAAGGTAAATACTTGTACCGTTTCATGCAAATAAGGTATAAAAAATAAGGTATAAAAGTTCAAATTATATTCCAAATGAGTTATTTACAATTAATATTTACATTTGACAGATAGGTGCCAACAAAGTATTGGTTCTTGTATATAATGTATTATGTGTCCTTTTTAGGTACCTATTAAATAATAAAGTATAATATGTGATATAACTTACTGTACCTATCCATTTATATGTTTTAAAATGTATTTTATCTCAATAAAATGGCATAGAGATTTTCTTTTCAATAAGGATATTTATATGATGAATAATGATTTTCAAGGAACCTTCGTTTGGTTGCTCAGTTTTCCTAAATACCTCTTTTAAATATATGATAAGTTGATATTAGGAAAGAATTTAAAAAAAATCTTCTTCTTCTCCTCCTCCTTCGCCTTCGCCTTCTCTCACAACTATTTGGAGTCGGCCGGATTTTTAAAAATTAAGGAGATAATTTATACTAGTTAAAATGACACGCAAAACAATAAATCTAATAAGTATACTTTTTATCTAAGATTTATTGATAAATAATTTTATTATTATTTTGATTAATTGATAGATATTATTGTATTTATTTGGGCTGAACATTCGCCATATGGGCATCTAAGGCCTATACGCGACCGAGTCCCCGCCCCGGCCGCGATCGCGTACTATTATTGATTAGCCATGCCCAGGATGACATTGATTTTATCATAACTATAGTGCTATCATAGCACTGCTACGCATTACTATGATAGATATTTGAATCCTATCTGCATCATCAAATAAACAAAATTATCGTCACCTAAGAATAAAAAGATTCTAATAATACGCTTCCATCGATGTTCCAGCTCGATAGAAATAATGACTTCTGTGATTTGTAGTTAGTTTTATATTAAGTACATATCTATTATAGTTTAAGTTAACTATTATATGCCAATATAGTTACCTTGGGCCTGGCAAAATTACGAAAACGGTAATTGTTGTATACACGCTTTTCGTCAAGGTCGTATATATATTTTTTCGGCTTTACATCTATATAGGTATAACCATTGTCCATTGTCCGGTTTCAGCTAGAATCAAAATTCTTTTTGTTCCCAACACGGTATATTAATTTCCACCAAAATTATAAAATGCATTTTCTGTTATTCGCGACTTTATTTTTTATAATAATTCATTTGAATAAAATTTATATTTTTGCGAAACCCATATGCGTGAATACGATTTTCGCGAAAACGTGTCCGCTCGCAATATATAGGTACCTATTATCAGTTTAAAAAACAAATATATATATATTTTATACAAAATGATTTATTAGGATTTATTATTTCCCTACATTTTATGTTCATCGGTAAATCCTAAATGTTTAATTTGGCTCCGCAATACTTGTGTTATATATATGTTTTATATTTACTTCAATATCTACAACCAATAATAATTATCACTGTAAGGAGTTAGCCACACTCGTTTTACTACTTTGTGTGTTTGCTTGTTTCAAATCAATAGTAATATTATCAAATTTTGGGTAAATAATATATACTTAATTTATCACATTTACTTATAGTCATAAGTTATAATTAATCTTAATCCAACTTCATACATATTTATAGTTTTCTTCGATGAAACACAAATTAGGAGAAACCGGGTGCGGTTGTATAACACTTTCCATATTATAACTTATTTGCTTTGTATTATTGTCGTGTTATTTTCTGATTTTTATCATTAATGTCAAGACTAGGCATTAACAAGTTAAAAGTTAGGTTAATTTTAATTAAGTTACTTAACGCGTTACTTTTTCAAATTAACTTTTAACTTAATAAGTTACTTTTTTAGATAACTTAACATTTTATACATAAGTATATAAATTAAGTTTAATTTTATCCGAAGAATAATAAAAATTTTCCAAATGAAATTTTTACTTTTTTTTATAGGACATTTTACTAATTCTACTAAGATATATTATTATTATTTATACTTTATATAAACAGGGTTATAAGACAACTCTAGTATTACTGAAATTCGTTTCTCTCATTATGTTTACTTTATTTTTATAATATTTAGATGTCATGTATTATTGTTGTTTTGGAAAATTTACAATAATTAATTAAGACGGGTACACAATGACATGAGGTAAATTGTAGTAAATTTTCGTTTTATTGGCTTATACGACACAAGCCAGTTTAGTTTCGCATCGATACTATCGATATTTTTGTATATATATTATTAATTGTGTTTATTTAATATTAAAAATGTATTAAAGTGGTGGGAACTGTCTGAGTCGTATTAATATTAGTATTAATACAAAAATACAGGTATTTGAACAGCTGAGAGATATTTTGTAAATTATTTTGTTATTGTGAATTAGAAAATTTTAACTAAATTAAGGTACTTTTTTCAAAGTTAACTTTTAACTTGTAAAGTTAATAAAAAAAGATATTAGTAACTTTTAACTTAACTTAACTTGATTTTTTTAAACTAACTTAATTTAACGAGTTAAAAAATTTCGTTAACTTGCCTAGCCTTCTTTCGATGAATTAAACTTTTAATTAATTAAAGAACATAGTCTTTAAGAATATGTGCGTAATGAATCTTAATCTTAATTAACAGTTCTAAAAATTTTATTTAAATATATATATATATATCTAGGGGCAAATGTAACACATATATTATTTTAATTTAAAATAGTGTATTTTAATAGTTAAATCTTTGTAGCCGAGACTTTCTTGAGTCTTAAAAGTCAAATTACATTGATAAGTCATTAGGTTAAATTTAATTAAATAATTTAAAATAATAGCACATAATATCTAATATTATCGTAAAACTTCAAAATGCTATAATTTCTAAATTAGTTGATACCATACAATTTTATTTAGACCGTCATTTTCAGTATGAAAACACAGGTTTAAAAAAAAATTTTATTCATAAAGAAAGAGGGGGGTCAATTTGATTAAATAAGCTATTAGGTATTTGTTACAACAGTCTTTTAATGATTATGCTATTATAGTAAATATTTTGAGTCGATTTAAATTTCCCAATTTATAATCATTTTACTGTTTTTTTAAATCTAAACGATTATTATATATCACCTATATAGTCAGTAAATATAATTTATTTATTTGTTATTTTCTAATTTATAACATTTTCATAATAGGTATTTCCCTTATAAAAGGTTGTTATATATAATATATATATATATATATATAACATTTATTAAGACAAGCGTATAAAATATAAATGTATTGATGAATACTTAATAAAATGTACTATAAAAAGAAAATATTCATTATGCCTAATTTATATACCTAATCTCCATCAGATATTTTTTGGAAAACAAAATTTCATAAACGACCAATTACATTACATTACCAATTACATTTACCAGTATACTTACTTCGAATATAAAAAAAATCACACCAAATTATACACAAGAATTTTCTAGATTTTACTAGATGATTTTCAAGATTTCACTAGGCAATTTTCGATTTTTATATCATCCCATTAGCTATTAATTATTATATAAATATTTTTAATTGTTATTATTGGTTCTAAAATATTTATGTAGTATAGCAGTATGATTATATAATATTTCCTCTTATAAGAGAATGCCACATCAAAAGTAAAACGTATAATACAACGCTCCATAAATGGCACTGTATGCCATATCGGCGCCTTCCCCAATAGTATTATATTAATATAGTACTATGTAAATAGGAAAAATACGAAAAAAAATAATAACCAATTTATATTTTCATCGTAAAATCGTTTCACATAAGAAAAAATTAAGTCGACTACAGTCATAGATAAGACTTTAAAAATCTCACTATAAAAAGAAGAGAACTTAAATTGTGTTGTAGCATTTTGATTTTTTTGATCAGACTAATATAATTTTTGTGTAAAAATCGTTTAAAAAATGTTTTTAAAATAATAATAATTTATTTTATATTAATGACGTATATTAGTACTATATAATACTATACGTATATTACTTATAAATTTAAATTATTAACTAGAATTATATAATGAGTGGTTTTATACCATAGAATAGGTTTTTACAAACAAATTTATGAACGGTGTGGCATCTAGGCATCTTTTTAAAGAACATAAATTTAGACGTATCTATATGGGTCGTAGGGTGGTCAGCTGCCTCTCTAGCGATATCTACGACAACGGGTACTAACTCTCGGGTGGACTAGATTCCAGAATTTATATTATAGCATATAAATAGATTTATACAATAAAACTATTCAAATGTGCTTCGGAAACGACATATTTATAGCAGATGTGAAACAAAATAAATGCCATTTAAAATTGATGAATAACGTAACACTTAACATTTCAAAGAGTTAGAAAAAATATGTATATTTTCCTATAATTTGTTAGATAAAATTATTAATGGCATTGACATAGAAATATTATACTTAATCAAGAAATTTATTAAAAATTACATAATTAAAAATTATAAAAAGTATTGGTAATTAAATATGCTCGAAGCTGATAATGAAGATATTTTGTATTTAATTCAGGTATTCATATTCGGATACTCGGATATTTAGGTTCAGGCATTCGAAAAATGAGATAGAAGGTAAAATCTGATTACTAAAATCCAATAACTCAATACATACTTAAAAGAAGCAGAAATAAGTGTTTTGATTGGATAGAATGGTTGACTAAAAATATGAAAGAGAGACCGTTTTTATTATAAATGTATATCAAGTTAACAACATTTATAACAATTCCGGTTACTATCTGCGCTTGCGAGAAGTCATTATAAAAGTTAATTTTCATCAATAAATTAAACTTAAAAACACAATGAAACAAGATCACTTAAATGACGATTTATTAATAATATTTATTGAACAAAAATCAGCTTATAACATCAATATTGATGACATTATCAAAACTTCTAAAATTATAAGACCATACAATCAACGTAGTAGTTAGGTTGCATATGTATTTATTGAAAATTAATTAATATATATTTATCTTTATGTTGAGTTTAATTATTTACAAGTCACAAGATATTACTAATATAAATGTACGATTATGTATACTTATACATTATTCAATTTAGGATATTATTGTTTGAATGTTAATGATTTTTGAAAAAGGAAAAAAATCAATTAATAGTAATTATTGTCTAGAAACTGGAAGGATTAAATTATAAATTTAGGTTTTACCTTTCTAGCCATGAAAGACTATGATACGCCTGTGGCAACATAATATAGGCAACTTTACTTACATATGACAATGGTGAATGGTATTTATTATTAAATTATTGATTTATATATAATTATTATAATTTCTATATACCAAACTGTGCATAGAAATTCGCTCATTATTTTTTTAGGAATAGTTTACAACATTTTATAGGGCTCTCTTTTTTCACAAATTTCGCATATAAACATTTGATATCCCACTTAAATATGAATGAAAATATAAAGAAATATCATGTGTAATATTTTAGTTATATACGCAGGATACACATTGCTAACAGCGGTATATCGTCAAAGTAACTCCTAAGTGATACCAAATTTTGATACGAATTCACTCGATTTTACTACGCTACCTTTAGTATTTTCTACGATCTAGGTTTATCTCGATCCAGAATAATCAAAAATAGCCCAGCATTATTAGCACATTATTCGAATGACTAAAATGATATAAACATTTTTTTACGAATTTTCTTTTGTTTTATTAGGTTTTTGCAATAAATACGTAATATTTTGAATTATGACATATTGTAAACCGTATTCTTCAAAGAATTATAATCACCCAAACATATGTAGAAATCTGTATAAAATATGGATAATTTTTATTTGTATCATTACTTTTATTTTTAAGCTATTTCTCATTAACATATTTATATAATATATAGGTTCTACAAGATTTGAAGCCCTCGATTTGATTGACAAAATTTCGCAAATTCATGTTTAATTTGGTATGATTTTTTTTTTTTTTTTTTTGGTCTTAGTTTCAGTGCAAGCATTTTTCATTTTAAATAACTAACGGTTTTAGAGCTTTAAAAAATGACTAAAACCACTTAATATAATCGTCGACATGCATATTAAAACAACTAATTCAATTTTTTTTTTATATAATTTTTAAAGTTCCAGTGCAACGTAAAATTTGTGCCAGCGTATTTATTTCTTCAATTGTAAATTGTATAGTATAAAAATAGTATAGTAAATTCTAAAGCAAAATCTAGCAAATTTCCGAAGAAATCGATTTATTTTTCGTGATTTTAAAGTTATATTTCATATTTTCTTCGACTATATAAAATATTGGATATTATAATATAATGCATTATTTTCATACATAATTAAATTATAGCTAAATTTTTGTTCCACCAACCAACATTTTACACATTCAGGTTGAATTACATTGGTTTTTAACATACAGTTGTAAAACAAATTAGTAAATAATAGAAAGTTTTGGAGTAAATAGCTTTATTGATGGAAAATTCGTTTTAGAATCTAGATGATACTTTCCACAAGTTATTTCTTTTATTTTCCTAGTAGTTTTCTAAAGCATAAAGTAAAACTTCGTTTTATTATAGACAATTTTATAAAAAAAAACATAAAAATAAGGTTTATTTTTTTTTAAAATGTAAATGCCTTTAATTATATGTATATGTATACTGTATTACTTTTTAAATTACTTTTATTATATTAAATAACGTGATTTCTCATTTATATCAGGCATGTATGTACTCAAATTATAAGCATAATCATTATCATTGACTTTACAATCATTTAAAACGAATATTTAAGAAATCTACAAAAATACATAGGTATATCATGAACATTTTTCTCTCTTCATAATAATATGTAACAAATAAAAATCTAGTATTATTTTGACTAAAAACAGATGGTTCTGTATAGTATATTATTAAAATATAACATGTCTTTTTATTCGTTCCAATCTTTCGATGAGACCGACCTGAGAGTTGTGACGGTTTTCGGACAGTGGACGCATGTACGCAACTTATAAAAATAATATCCTGAATCATGACAGTACGTTGCTTACAAGTCATTCATTCAATATTTCACGAAAATGATTAACTATTATATTGCTCATTAAACATGAAACTAATCACTGAGGAGTTATAAACATCTCTTATAATTTATTCGTGAAGAATAAACAGGTATATTTCATCTATAAATCATATTTAAAATTATGCTAAATAAAATAATCAATTCAAATACTGTAACTTTTAACCGGGTACGTATTTGTGGTGGAGGCGATATGTGTGATCTCCCCCTCAAAGCCCGTATGATACTATACCAAATTATATAATACATTAATTGTATTATATAATCATATAATAAAGTACACCATCGTTTCTTTTTTTTCTTTTGGTATGCGACCTTTAAGACCTTACTGACCAACATATTTCTTGGTACTTCTCTCTGTTCATTCCTAATTGTTGCCAATTTTCCTCAAGCCTACTGTTTTCCACATCATTCGTTATCTGACCGTCCCATATTTTCCTTGGACGTCCCAAGGGTCTCTTTCCCTTTGGCACACTATTTTGGATCATACTTATCATCGCTCATTCTTTTCTCTGAGCATGCACGGTCCACTGGAGACGTCTTTTTCTAATCCCCCCCCCCCATATCTGGTATCTAGTACAGCTGTTTAAGTTAGTCGTTTTTTCGAATTCTTCATTCGGCAATCCGAAACGGCACAAAGATTCTTTTTTAAATTTTCCTCTCGAAAATAAGAAGTTTATTTTGTTTGGATTTGAGTAATGTCCACATTTCACATAAGAATCGTTACTAATTATTTTAATTTCGTACTGATATTTCGTAATAATCATAACGACCATTTTTATAATTTAATAAAACTGGTTACAAAGTAGATATTTATCTTATGAAGAACATCCAAAATGGTTTTGCAAACATATTAATTTACTAATTTCAACATAATATTACCTACTTTATGACATCCAAAACACATTCTTGCTTTATAATTACAACCCTCCTAACTATCATAAATTCAAAATTTAAACAGATTATGATAGATTAGAATATTTACTATGCACAAACATAATTTAAAATTGTTTTTTTTTAATTTTTTTAAAGTTTTAAACTTTGGAAATTGTATGTTTTTAATCACAAATTTTAAAAATGTAAATATACTTATTAAACAAAAACTCTATGCTCAATCTTAATTTTCATATTTTATTTTATATAATTATTTTTCTTTTATGATAATTTTGATCAAACTGTGATCAGAAAGCTATAAATAATTTTTGAACAAATGTCGTGATTACACAACAATAAAAAGTTGTATAGATATGAAAATATTTTTAGATTACTTTTAAAATGTATTTTAACGTTTTTTAATTGATCAATTTTCATTATTCATAAACTCTTGAAAATTGCCTACATAAAACCCCTTTAAATAAATAGTATAGTGTCCTCTTAACAATGAAAAATGTTATTTTAATATTTTATGTTTCATAAGAAAGTTGCATTACACATTTGAATGCTGTAACTTCTGTGGAATTGTGTTATCCCATTATTTATCTTAATATTAAAACTGCTTAATATTATATTATAGTTGGTATATTTTAAAAGAAAAATATCACTGAAAACTAATTATTCATCTTATCTTACGTTAAAAGCAGTCAAATACGATCAATTTATTGTGAAACTATTTTTTCCGTTCTAATTGCTGTTAAAACAATAATACAAGTATAAATAATAGTTTTAAATGTTGAGAATGATAACCGCTGTTTAAATGATAACATACTGAGAAATAGATAAATTTGTTTAAATAGTAGCTTCATATTATTTAAATAAAATTTACAAATTTAAATGATGTAAATTGTATATACTATATGTTTTAATTAGTACAAAATATGATATACAATTTTATATCATCAGTTTTAATATATATTAGATAAAATATTTAAATAGTCGAATTTTCATTTTTATTTTACATATAAAATTTCGCATTATCTCTGACTCTAAGTGTTAAAGCATTGTGAATGAATTAATAATGTATTAAATAATCGAAGTAGTCCATAGTTCTCGAGTAAAGTTCGAGTTTGTCGTTCGTTATATTCGGAATTTTTCACTGATTTTCTATAATAATATGAAGAGTAAAATAAATGGTACTCAAAAACACACAAAATATTCTTAACATTTTAAATAGGCAGTGTTACAAACATTTTCAAATATACAGTGGTAAAAATAATGTTAGAGGCCTGGTGTCGGTACTATTTTATACCTACGTTAAATTCCGTTTTATGGAAAAATAATCACGGCTTATCAAATTACCCAAATTTAACTTTTTATTTACTTAAGCTGGACTTATAACTATGAGTCATGATTAACTTAGATTTATCAAATGTGTTTTCCGTCGTCTATATTAATTATTTAAAAATCTATCATTTTGTAAATTTTTTTTACTGTAGTGTAGTTGAAAATATATCTAAAATTACAAAATAAGTTTTGTTATAAGAATTAAAAAATTGTCTCTTCTTTCAAATGAAAAAAATTTATTAAAATATGTAAATTCGACAATGTGCTATCACTTTTCCCGTGGGGTCATTTTAGTAATGACTAATGAGAAATATATAAATTATAAATTAGATGGCCACCGATACGATATGTGAATTATATTGCCTAAATTATGTTCCTTAATGAATAACAGGCACTGGACCCTTAAAACTTATTTTATATGTCTATTTACATCACTAAGATCTATTATGCAACACTACCTAATACCTTAGTATTATATACATAACCTTTACTGCATCCCAAAGAAGAAGACATCGGTTTGCGCATCTCAAATGACGTATAAAATATTTTTCAACTTTACCTCACATCGTATGTATACGAATACACTCGACCAATCCAATCAAATTAGACTTTTTATATAAATAATTTATATAGTTTTGATATTTGGTATACTCTTTCTCGAGTACTGCAATATTGAATAACCTTTGAGTTTCCACTCTCTCAGTGGGGGTTTCATCCCTTAAAATTCATAAAACCCCCCCTAAAAGGCAGATTATAAAGTTTTTTACTATTATCACATAAAAAATGCATTTTATGAAAACTATTTTGGTAAGAAGAATTGTTAGCAATTAAGTTTTCAATAATACAATCTTTTATACATTTGGTTGTAAAACCATTTAGTTCACGAAGAAAAGAAACCGCTAATAGGGAGTGGATATTTGAGTGAAGGATATTCGTTTCTCGCGCTCTAGTTTTGAAAATAACTTCAAAACGGCTATTTTTTAGTTAAAAATTCGTATAGCTAGAGTCACTGCATTTTTTGAGGAATTTTCACTGGACAACAATCAAAAATTTATCAAAATATACCTAATAGGTTTTACCTATACAATCATCACATGGGGATTTTATATCTGTCCCTCATTGTTATTAAAAAAAATAACTAGTAGATAAATTATTGAAGGGTATAATTTTTAATAAGTTATAATATATAACACACCTATAATAGGCCAAGAAAAATATACCTAGTTATAATATTAAATTTAATTTAAATCCTTTTCTTTATCGTTTTTTGAAAATATTGACAACTTTTAATATTCGTATAAATAATCAAATGACCAAAAAACAAAATGTAGTTTAGAATTAAATTTATTAAAACTATAAATAAGCAAGAATATATTATATCTATATATAATAATTTATTTATGTCTTAATCTTTATATGTTTATAATAATGCGGACATTTTTCTGTCTTATACCAATAACTTCATCGCATAAAACTTGCTATATTTTAATTTCAGAAAATACTTTCTATGTCGTCACTCACCCTCTTACAGACATAATTGTGTCCGTAAAACTGTGTATTATTTATCGTTAAAAAATTACGACTACAACTTGTTTTATTTCCTTAGATAATATTACGTATTGAAATAATTATTTTATTAATAAAGCAAAAAATTATAATTAGGTACATTGGTAAAAAAAACTTTAAATCATTTTTTGCTACATGTATAAAAAATAGAAATAAATGTTTTTTATTATTTTTAAATAAATATTTTAGGAATCATTAACAAAAAGACATCGAAATTTATCATTATTAGAGGTCGGATTTTTATTTAAAAATAATAATATATATTATAAAATTTATAAATAACCTCTCTAAAGTACCAACTAGAATGAATTTGCTTTCAAAACACTTCTACACACTAAAATTATATAATTAAAATATGGTGATGGAAGTTTATCCATCGTCCCTTCGGTCCTCGACGAAATCCAGTTTTTAGCGGGTTTTCGTAATTTTTTGGTGATTTTTCCCTCCTCTTTAAAGCACCTCTTCGATGCAATTTGCTAAAAGAAAAGGTGCTATACGTAGAAATCGGACCCCTCTTTCTGGTAGAAATTTTGTTTACAAGATTAAAAAAAAAATAAATAAATAAACATCTTTGTAAAAACAATACGCTTTACAAAAGCAATACTCGCTCCGCTCAGAATCTAAAAATGCACATATAATAATTTTAGTTTATAAATTATAACTTACCCGACTTTTTAACCCAATCACGTGCACGCAAAGGATCATTTTTGGAGAAACCAAATAAACTTAAATTGGGTTCATCGACTTTGCTTTTGTAGCAGTTAAAAAATACACATTTATTTCTTCGTGCCATAATTAAAATAGTATAAATTATAAAATTATGTTTAATAAAATGTACAACTACCTCTAACACGATGTGAAAAGGGTATGATACACTTTTAGTTTATACATTACAAAAACGAAATTTCTTTGTAAACATAATTCACTAGGGTTATTTAATTTAATAATATTTTAGGTAGGTATGTTTATAAAAATAAATACGCCTATAATAAGTTGTCAGGTACGGCCACGGGTATACGTATAATCATATAATACGTAATAATTGTAGCAGGGAAATTACTAGTGGCGAAATCTATATGTGTACTCATTAACCGTGTCGGTACCGTACCTATGTGAAATCGTATCAAATTAAAATATACTTATAAATAATTATTAATAAATAGGATTTTCACCGGCCCGAAAAGGGTAGGTAGCCCTTTAAAAAAAAATTGTAAATGTCACGATTCATAT
>JAIPRL010000711.1:0-74589 GCA_025469235.1 Pemphigus obesinymphae
ATCTAATACAAAATAATATTTTTTATATATTAGATCTTACAGTTTCTTTATTTTGACTTTTGGTTTAACTCTGATGTGTAGATATTGTATAAATTGATTTTAATTTAACTATTCATTGAAATATACCTGAACTGAATGATTGGAATGTAATTGTTTTTAAATTTCATTAAAAATCACATTGAGTTTATAATTGTTTGTACACGGATGTACATACTAGACAATAAATATCTCGATTATTTTCTATACTAGTATAATATAGAAGGAAGTTTTGAAAGCACCATCAAAAGTAAAAAATTAATAATCAATATTGTTTGTACTCATAGTAATAATAGTATGTAATAATAATATGATTTTATTTTTTTTAAATAATGTATAGGCACATTGTTGTAGCGTTACAAAACACAATTATACGCATACAGTTGCATAACACATTTATCGAATTGAATATAATAAATAATATAATATTTGAAATTCGAATGCATATTAATGGTTTTATGTATGAATAAAAATAATGTTAAAGACTATAGTATTTACATTTTTTTTTTTATTAATTAAGAGATAACTAATATTATATTTTGTTTGGTATTTTTATAATTTGTGGAAAAAACCTTTTTTTCATTATTTCCATTTTTTTAAATTGATTTTTAGATTTTTGGGGAAAATGTACAGGAAATGCTTTTTTTTAATCTTTTAAATATGGCCATCCTAAGTTAAATAGATCACTGCATATATTAATTAATATTTTATTGATTTTGGAATTGTATATTTTTTCTTTGGAAACAACTTTTTGGATTGAAATTTTTGAGTAAAGAACTTTGTTGATAGAAAATGCATTATCTAGATATTATTCTAACTTAGAAGATATTTTTTTCTCAGTCGTTTACTTAAGCGTAAAGGAATCCTACCAGTTATATAGGAAATTTTTTATAAAGAAAATGGGGGAAATTAACAAATTAATTATAGGTCATAGTTACTATATTATATATAATATACATTACTACACAATATAGTATTATAATTAATATATATTATTTATTAATATAAAACGTTATTATTATTTTTTTTTTTTTTACTGTAATAGTTATGTATATACACAGAGCTCTGATTGAAATCGTTCTATGGAAAAAAATGATATATCATTGCTCTTAAATTCAATACATCCAACACCAGAATCCAACGATTGTGAAAAAACTGGTACCGTACAGATTTTAACGGAGTTAAGAGGATGTCAGAGCGGCCATTTTTAAGAGGTTCTATATATTAGGCAATTTATAGAAAATTTTAAGAAAAATGAAAATCTTACAATTGATAATTTTTTATATGCATATTTAAAATGACTAATTATTGATCCCATTACTATATCATTTTTATTATGGTTGTTATTTATGAATTAATACAATTTTATTAAAAATATTACTTTTGAATTTATCATTTATAACAATTTGTAAATATCTTAGAAACATGAAACAAAAACAAATTATAAAAAACAAAATTATCTAGTGCCCTACCGAACCGTTTTTTGATATGTGTATTTAAACATGTTTTATGAATTGTTCAAAACTCAACATTTTTATTTTTTTTAATAACTATAACTCTTAAAAAAAATTTAAATATCGTAAAAAATAGCTCCATTAAACAGTAGATAATGTTATTATCTATAATTTGTTTTTTGTTTAATATTTCTAAGATATTTCTAAGTTGATAAGAATGAAAAATACTAACATTAGTTTTTTATTGAAAATTGTTTGCGCTGACTTCCTCCTAACGGTTTCAGTAGGAGGTGGAATAGTGACCGAATTTCTATATTAATAATATTTATGCAAATATAATTTGATAACTGATATTGAATTAGTAAAATGAAATTTTTAAAGTATTTCAATAATTATATTATTTATAGTTCACACAAAAAATAATTAACAATCTAAATATGTAAAAGCTAAATAAGAGTATAGTAAATATTAAAATAACATGTATAATCTATACATTATACTAAAAGTTATACGTAGAAGGTATAGTATATATATTATATATGTAATACACTATTTTAATTTAAACATACATTTTTGAAATAGTGTGAGAATAATTGTAGTAAACATAAAATATATATACCTACTATTAGTATGTATATTCGTTTATCAGGTGACAACTTATAGAAAATTACATAGTTAATATTTTAGAAAGGAATAAAAACATATTTTTGACTCCATATTCCATACAGTATTGTCATATTTACATTGGTACTATATTATTTAAGGTATTTAAATTTTTAAATAAAAATACGAAGACAATTTAATCAATGAATATCAACCCTAATGTACTTTTTTTTTTGGAACACTATATTTGATTTAAAAAATTACTCTTGTTATAAACAACCGCCAAAACACATTTTCGTTTCAGCATGATGAAAATTTCAAGAATCGTCACAAAAATAAGTATAGGTACCTATAATGTAAAAAAAAATATATAATGTTTAAAAAATACATTTCAATTTTAATCTAATCAATGTAGTCTTATATATTGATAATTTTACATTTAAATGGTTCAACTATATATTTATATTATACAGTGCACAAATGCGTGGTTAGCATTATAAATATTATCAATATAATACGACTGATTAGCTGTCAACCCGTGTAATTTGAGAATAATTATAATATGTATAAGATATAAATTGCCATAGTAGTTAAATTTTTATGCAAAACTTCTAGTAAAACACAAGTCAAAAATAGCTGCTATAGCATTACTTAATGAATGTCGGTTAATAATTATTTTAAGAAGTAAATAAGATTTCTTCATGTAACAAATAAAATAATGTTTGCATATTAAAAAACATTTATAAGATTTATTGTTCAATACTAATAAAAATAATTTTTTACTTAGGTCGGTACTCTAATTCTTCTATGTGCCTTAGACCAGATTCAACTTTTAATAGGTTTTCTATGGTCTCTTATGATTTATTTGTGCTTATGGGTAATAAATAAATTTTCTACTAAAATTTTGTGGAAACTAGAGGTGGGTAAGTAGTCATTATACATTAGGTAATTTCACCATACATATTATTTTGGACTTAGGCGTCACTGATACAGATATATATATACCTATATTTTAAGTTATGCACTGAATTTGTTATAAAAAATTTTATTAAGTATACCAGTATAGATTTCTGTCGTTCTTAACCGAGGGGGATTTAGGTATTGCACGGGGGGAATATAGTGGGGAATTTACAAAATTGCATTAAATGAAAATCAAATTATCACAAAACTTATCATTTATTTTTAATTTAACATTTTAAACTTTAAACACATTTGATTACATTGTGCCTACAATTTATATAATATACCTATATTGTTATGAGTTATGACTTTTTATGGTAAAATATACTATTTTAGGGTTAAAAATGTACGGGGAAATGACCGTCTGACTTTTGGAAAAAAAAGAGGCATCATGTATAAAAGTTTGAGAAGGCTGAGGTTGTAGATATTTAAAATTATTATTAATATATTTGTATTATTCTAATTAATAAACTTTCTAAATAGTGCAGACCATCTGATAACGTCTTGATCTAAAGTCAAACTTTTAAAAACCATTTTTCTAAAACACCACTGTATTATTATATATGGCCGTATTGTCTATATCATTTGATACTTGCAATTGCCATAAGTCATTTTTAATTAATTTTTTATATATTTGTTTATTATTATATATGTTTCTGTAATAGGTACATTTTCTATTTAAAAAAGGTACATATAAATCCATAAATGCTAATTCTTAAATTTTATATCTCGGAGCACAGATTTCTGAACATATTATAATTGCATGTTTTTATTTTTAAATGTAGACATATTTAAACGTATTTTTATCATAAATATTTATGATAAAATATCATTGAATGTAAAAATATCACTGTAATGACTAATATAATAATAATAATAACAACATTTATATAACTGATTATATTAGTAATCGAAATCAAGAAAATTCGATTTATTTTCTCTTATAGTATTTATAAAGCCGGGTTCCCACGATTGATGTATAAATACAATTACTTGTCACTCGTGTGTTTCTCGTCAAATATGATACGAGTCGATGTATACTCGTATCTTGTATTATAATGTTATATTACTTGATATTGGCATACTGGGTTTACTGGGCCAATACACCAGTCGTGGGAACACTTATACTGAAATTAATATACTCGACTACTTGTATCGAATAATGGCATACTTATCAAGTACATTAGTCGTGAGAACCCGGATTAATATTTAAGTTGAAAATTAATTGTTGATTTACTTTTTTAAATTCTGATTGAAACGAGAAATGTATTGACTAAAAATACCATGTGCTATTTTATATCTGTATACATTTTTTTCGGGTTGAAGAAGTCGAGCGGAGTATTGGAGGATACAGCTTTTTTGATTAGACATTGGTTCTAGTTGGTACTTTTAAGAGGTAATTTTTCGATTTTTCCCGTTGTTTTCTTAAGCATAAAGAATAATTACTCATTAACGATACATTTTTAAAATGTTAGGAAAATAATAAAATAACAAATAGTCACCATGATGATTAATTATTTTTATTTTAACTTTAATTTATGCCGAATTTATCTCAGAATCGTCTTTTAAATGCAATAACTTATCTTTGCTTTCAAATTTAAAATACTAACAATACACTATATCCTGTCCGAGGACCAACTTCCACCATCTGTATCTGAACAACTTATTATCAATAAAAAATTTGAGGGGGGCTGGATTCGTGGAAGAAATTATCCTCCACCACTCCTATGATCAGTCGAATTTTAAATACACCATTCTTCAATACATTGATCCGTGAAGTATGTATATCTATTTTGCCGTCTTCATGGTATTGTAGGTATGTAAAGTCTGCTATCACGCGCCATTACAACAGGTACCTAGATAAAAGTGAAATAAAGTAATATAAATAGACTTGAAATATTTAAATTAAAAAACAAATTATAATAATATGTATACTTAGCTATGGTAAAAAAAAAAACATAAGTATTTTATATTTAGACAGTCTTTAGTTTAACGGAAAAAAGAAAACTAACATTTTCGCCATCAGCAATTTACAATCAGTCGTTTCGAGAATTTATTGCACATCAAAGTTTTACTTGTTTTTAGATGGCTCACAACGTATTGTGGACAAAATGATGTTAAATTTTCACATTGTATACCATGGCATATTTTAATGCTATCAAATTCAATTAATATTTTTTGTACGTTATGCCTAGAAGGATTATAATAATTATTAATCCCCATTTTTGATGACTCCATGTTTACTCCATTTATTTAAAAACATGGTTCAGAATCTATATTTTATATCCATTTGAATAATGATTTAATAATTGTAGATTTAATATTTAGTTATATATTACCTTTAATTAAAACATATTGTTTTTCGACTAATCTCGTATTGTGCACATTAAATGGACTTAAAGTAAAATATGTTATTATTATTACTATTTCCTTATTATTTTTAGTAACATCACAAAATCAATTTAATGGCAAACTATAATTGAACATAGTTCATTAAATATAGGGGTTTCATGAATTATTACTTCTGATATATTATATGAATATAAATTAAATCATCATCAAACTGAAATCATTTCATATTAAAGATTTGATTATACAAACATTCTTTGTTAACTGGGTAGGTATTATGTATAAAGTTAAACAAACCTCTGTACATAATCGCTTAGCACTTGGTAGTACTACATAATTTAATGGATAATCTCTTTTTAAAGAATAATAGTTATGGTCAATGGTCATGAGTCATGACCAACTGTTCTATTCTTAGCCTAATAATAAATATTTACTAGTAGTCATTATACCGAATAAATCATGTATTATAACAAGTAGTTTGTTACAAAATACAAACTTTATCACAAATATCAGAAATCTGGGAAAATGAATGGTAGGCTCCTTCTTTTAACCTAGGTTTTTTCAAACAAATTAAAAATTAAAAATAAATATTCCCAAAGTTTTAGTACCTATTTTCTTAAATAGAAATTAGATAGAAGTTTTTATTATTGAATAAAAGTCATAAAGGGCAAACAGTAGGTAAGCCATTTTTTCTAATTCTAATGAATTCTTTACCGAATATTGACTACAACCTTCACCAGATATCCAAGTTTAAGTTATATCACTTGGATTAAAATAATTGGCACAAACTATGGAATACGCCTACTTAATTTTATGCAAATATTTTTTTTCCCAGTCGGTTAAGCATTTTTTGTGGGACACCAAATTTAGTGGCTCAGCTTTGTCGATAACCCGGGACGCAACACTTATTGGACACCATAATATTAAATTTATAGTAAATTAATGAACTGGAACTTCATTATTTTACGAAAAATATCAACTTGAAAATATTTTTAGTTTTATAGATATGTAAACTGATCTCAGGACACAATTATCATGCATGGAAATACAAGTCAATTTCATTCATATTTTTGAATAATCAATAAATTATAATAATATTGATATTAGACGCCAAAATATTCATGGATATAGTTAAGACTGTACTTCGCTAGTAACTCTGTTTGTATCAGTGTGCCGGTCAGCTGTTTTTCATCAAGTTGTTTCATGTATCAACTGTCCATAGGCGTAGCGTGAACAAATTCCGTGGAGGGGCTATAGTCCCAGTGATATACTAAGTCGTCAATAAATTTTTAAGAAACACTAGTACACGATCTTTCCTCAGCATCACCCTCGCATAGCCCAATCCTTTCCCTATACCATGGAAACTTACCCTTCTTTCAGTTAAAAATTTCCTGAAAAATTAAACTCATAGAATATAATTTATTTTCAAAAAAAGATTTTTTTTTAAAATTTTATTAACAGCAATATTTTTCAAGGAATGTACAACTTTACCCAATGGATAATCCAAACTCGAGAAGGATATAATAAAAACGAGTAACGGATTAAATATAAAAATATATAGGTATTTAATATTCATAGCAATAAACAATATTATATTGTTAAATATATAACATGTTTATAATTTTGCTATTTGACAGAAGGAGAAGAAATTAAATTCCCTATTATTAAATCATAAAATTTTTAATTTTAAAATAAGAAATAGGGTATAAACAAACACATAAGTATATCCACCACAACCTTTCTGTTTAGCCAAATACTAAATAGCTCACGCATTAGTATACACCTAAATTCTGTGTTGTAGTATATTAGTGATATTAGTGATAACTAATACACTAAGGCTGGGAATTAATGAGTTAAAAGTTATAACTAAGTTAAAAATTAATTTTATATTAAACGTCAGGTACTTTTTATTCAAATTAACTTTTAATTTTATAAGTTACTTATTGAACTTAATTGTTAACTTCACGTTAACAATATGCAAAATGATCTAAATTTTGTTAAATTTTGTCCCAAGAACAATGCAAATTTTCTTATTGAGGTGTATCTTATTAGTATATTCAGTTGTACTAGTGCATATGTAACGTACAAACAATTATATATAAACAAATAAATATCATCTTTTCTTAATTTTCTTATTATTATAAAATAACGTATCATGGGATTTTACTGAGAAAGTGAGAAACAATATTTTTTTATCTTTTATATCGTTTATCACAACATTTTCCAAAAATATATATATCTTTATCCAGTATGAAATAATCTTCTTGTTTATTTGATAATTAATATGTTATTTTTAATAAATAATTAATTTTATGAAATATTAAATTCTTTTCATTGCCATATAACTATCCAAACCCATTAAAAATTGAATTGAATATTGAAATGAAATAAAATTTTAAAAAAATACTGTACAAACACATAGAGTTTAATACCTATTAAAAATTTTTTTAGAGGGACTTGAGTAAATTCTGGGGGGCTATAGCCGCCTTAGCCTCTCTATGCTACGACTGTGCAACTGTCCAATTATTTTGTATACGACTTTGAGTAACCTCTATATCTTAAATCATGGTGTTACCTATGCTATTGTACATTGGAGATTTTGGTATTGTAATTATAATATTTATTACATTTTTATCATGAAAAGTGAACACACAAATTATTATTTTAGATTTTATTTTCTATGTCACAAATTTTAAAACAAAGTACCTAATAAAGTTTTCCATTTATTTGAGAACAAACGACTTTAATAAACCAACAATTATTAAAAACATTTTTTCAAGTAGGTATATAATATATTATAAAAAATGTAGGGACCTGTCATCTGTGTAAATGTCAACTCACATTACAAGGAAATTACTTCATTTTTCTATTTTTTTTTTTTAAATTTTGTAATTTTTACATTTATTTATTTTTGAGTATTTTAAAAATTATAAACAATAAATATTTATTTTTAGTTCTTAATAGGTAATTAGTTCTTTTATTGCTAATTTTTAATCGATTGAAACTAAAAATCAAGATTGAATAAAACGTTGAAAATTATTAGAAAAACTGATGAGTTGTCTGGTACCCATCACACACATTCGTTCAAATAGTTCGATTAAATACATACCAATACGACAATTCTATACGATTATATACGATATTCTATTTATTGTTCATATTATATGCTCTTTATAATGCCTATAGAGATATCATTTATTATTATTTAATGTTTTAACATATTTTTCTATATATATATAATATATATATATATATATATATATACATATTATATTATATACGTATATAATATATACCGGGCAAACGCCTAAGCAGGATCTTTTTATTGGGCACTTTTGTCCCCGTTGTAATCCCATGTTATCATATAGGCTGTCGTTATTGAAAAATTACACACAAATTGTTAGTATAGTTTGTTGTGTGGACAAAATACATTTTATAGGTAATAAATAATAAATCCAGACGAGAAAGTCATGTATGATATTATAGTCATTATGTAAAACTATGGTCATTAGCCCATCATTGACCAACACAGACTATATTATAATGATAATGATAATTATAATAAATTATGTTAAATAGCAATTATTGTGATATAATAAATATATAATAATAATAATAATAATATCGAATCGGCGAGATAACATCACGCGGTAGCCAGTTAACATTTTTTCGTCGTTCGTAACGAACACGGTGTATATGGTGTTTATATTATTAGTCGATGGTTGTGTCTTAGACTCGGGTCGATCCCACTTACCAAACGACATAATGTTCCACCGTTGAACGCGTCCAATAGGGGAGTGGGGCAAAACCGTTCCGGGAGATTCGCAGATGTCCGCGCGCGCACACAGTGCTTCAGTGCAACGTGTTCGACGTCGTCGCTCCCGTTTCGTATAACGTCGGTCGTGCGTCCGTTATAGTTTTCGGGTTTCGTTTTGTTTTTTGCGTTCGGATTGCGTCGGACATAAAATAATATGAAAAATTAATCGAAACCCAAATTTCGAAATATCGTGTTACATTAGTTTCGAGTTTGTCTCCTGTGCGACATTAAAATATCACCGCCGTTTGTGACCGTGACAACAGATCTGCACCCGATGGATAATGATACCCGAGGAAACAATAATAATAATTGATCACGACAAAAGGTATGCGAACGAATTTCTCGTATTCAACAATACGTTTTTTTTTATATATCAATAAAACATCGCCATTACTCGAATAATTACTTTTACAATAATATTATTATTACCGACGCTTACTTAGGTACCTACTCGTTCGAAGATCTGAAAGATTGTCCATTTTTGTAGTAGCTGGTATTGGTAGGTACCTACCCTAAATATTTCCACTTTCGTGTTATACATTTTACTATTGATATTGCCCAATTTCAATCAATTGCGTTATCAAATAAGAAGACTTGATCGAAACGTATACGTCAACTACGAAATAACGATATTAGGTAATTTATGTGAATGGGTTCAATGTCACAATGTAATAATAATTCCTTGTCAACATTTTGCTTTTACGTATCAAACGTTAAGTGAATAATCTGGCAAATATCGATTGTTTATAAAATAATAGTTAAATAGTCATAAATTAACTGTATTAATACTATGAACTAGCCGAGGAAAAACTGGTTTATTTTACAAGGAAAACTAATAAGTACGACACGTACCTATACGTATTACGTTATTATACTTTTATTAGTAAATCTATTTTATAAATATGATTTTTAAAATTATAGTATATAGGTATTAGCTATTAATAATATTTTATAGTTCCTTATAAATATTTTTACTCCACTAGTATTTTTTTATCAAATTATACATGAAAACACATTTATTTACATTCAGAGCCGTCAGGTGTGGGAGAGGGATGTTTCACCCCTTCACCACGAAAAGCAGTCGGCAAATAGTAGAAAAAGCCGATGCCTTTTTTTTTTTTTTTTGCTTATTCACGTTTATGAAGTATATGAAGTATTTTGGAGTTTTAAGTATTTAACTATAAATTATTAGGATTGTAGTCGGCAAAATGGAAAAATGTTGATTACCATTTGTTTTGTTTATTTTGTTTTGAAGAGAAATATTACCTATATAATTTTTTTTACATTTTTACCTCTCCCAAAAATCTATCTTCGGGACGGCTCTGTTTAATGTTTATATTGGCCCATTATGAGTAAAAATTATCAAATAATTATACCTACTTCATGAGGAAATATTTTTACTTCAAACATTTGCTCATAGAGGAAATATATACCTACTATATTTGTACGAACCATTAAGAGTATCATTTTCGACAGTAAGTCTACTACTGACGAGAATACAATTTATTGAAGAAGATAGATGCATACATTTTTTAAGCATTATATTACTTTTCAAATATAATTATAAGTAGAATTATTTTGGAGTAAGTGCTCGACTTTTGGTGAATATGAACATAAGCATTTGCTCACTATTCTTTATATGGCATATTGTGTGCCGTATAATTTTTATAGATTTATCCAAATGTCTATATGGGAACAATAATAAGAGTATAATAGATACTTAGTTAAGTCATCTTGAACAATGGTCAGTGGACATAAATTAAGATTGCGACAAGAGTATTTTGTATGAAATTGCAAGAATTTAGAACGTGTAATAATTACTTATAAGTTCAAAAGGTTGGTATGGGCTGTAGGATATAACAATAGTGTCAAATGTAATGTGATATAACCAGTATTTTGTTATAATATATAAAACTAGAAAAATATCATAATGAAAATATCCATAACTTAATAAAAAAATTTTTTTTTTAAGTTACAGGAGTGTAATTTAACTCCAAAATGTAAACCCTCAAACACTCTTAAAAGCCATTACATATAAATGTAATGTATAGTTTACTATAGAAATAGACAACTACATGTGGCGTGCGAATTGTATTTGGTCCATCAATCTTTTGTACCTATCATGGTTCTGTTTTATTTTTATTTTTTATTTTTTTTATTATCTGATAGTAAATTTGCCTTTTCTATAATATGTGAAAATATAATAAACATCGTTAGATACGTATACAGTGTCATCTAGAAGGGAGGGAATGAGGGGATATCTGGAAATCAGTCGGCAAACAGAAAAAAGTTTATGACTTTTATTTGCTTATTTGCGTTATCAAGGAACTATTTCGACGACATCACACCTTCATTCTCATAAACATTTCTTCGGGCCGGCCCTTTATGAACATATTATTTTGGAATAGTTATATTACTTATCAATAATTATTAACATTGAATATAGTTATCAGTTCTTATCGAGGTTTTTATCGTAGCGTCAACTATTTGTTATTTAATTTTACTACAATAAATATAACAACATTCTTATTTGGCCTACCTAATCTAATCATTTTATTTTTAAATTTCAAAAAATTGGCTCTCTAGTTAGGTAGTTTGAAAATTGCCACGATTCGTGCTATAAAGTATAGAGTATAGAATGTAAACACTACTTTAAATACACTTACGGTCATTTTGTAAAATTGAAAAGTGTGTAAAAATTACTATAAGAGTGTGAATGTGTTGTTTAACACGCACTTGTGCAAAACTCAATCCTAGGTGACGGTATTTTTTCAACGATTTTAAACAGACCTACCTATTCAAAAATAAATATTTTAAGTATTTGAAATTTAAAATAACCTATACTACTATTTTTTTCACTGCACCAAAAATTAAATTCGTTTTACGATTTTAAAAATCGTCGTTATTAAGGAGATGTTATACTATTAAAACAATTATTAATATAGGTAGGTAATCGTATGTATTATATATTTTTTAAATTTGAGATTACCTATTATTACCTACTATATCTACGACTATTATTATTTTACATTTTTAACTTATATCTATTACTAAAAGAATGTTTAGGTACTAATGATTTCGAATGCATTAGGTATAAGAGTTATAACTATAATAATCAATGTTCAATACATTTATCGTAGTTATGTATATAAATTTACATATACGGCAAGTATATTATATTAGCCCCTAAAATTGTGTGTAGTATGAAATTAGTAAGTGTGTAACTAATTAGCCAATTCTACTTTTCTACATATTATAACGATGATAAGAAAAATAAAAAAGGTCATTAAAAAAAAAAAAAAAAAAAAAATGGATTAAATGTGTAGTATGAAAATTAAAATATTTTAGGGGCTCTATTATATGGTTTTTCTTTAAAAGTGTTAACTAAAAAGTTGGAGTTCAATCGATCGAGAAAACATTGCAAGTTTTAGCAGTGATACTAGCGCATAGTTATATATTATGGTATTGAGTATTGTATTTATACGGGATAAGATAATCATAATATCCACGGAAAAAATATCTAATGATTAATGGATGACATTAGTTATCAGCTGGTCAAAAGATAAAAATGCAAGTATATTATTCAATTATTTGTAAGGTGAGGTTACAATTCATAGTCACATTTGTCCATTTTCCACAAATGACGATTTTCTGTTATTGTACGTTTTGGAACAAATGATGTCACATTATATTAAATTTAAAATAAAATGTTATTAATGTTTTAAAAAATTAGTATGCATAATATTGTATCACCAACATTGTAATCAAATGGTGAAATATGTCCATTTTTAATGATTCTTTTTTATAGAGGTAATAGGTATTTACTCGGGTATTTATAATTTTGTAAGTTATAAGTTTACAACATCCTACTCTATACATGAATAAATTTACTAAAGTTCGTATTATTAATTAGTGATGAGTGATGACCTAAAACCTTTATAAAACGTTCTATATGATAAATTAGTATACCTAAAAATCATATTTGACTATCTTATATTTATATTTAATACTAAATCTAATAAATTAAAAATATATACTATCAATATAATATAATAGTATAATAATCTTAATATATAATTAAGTAGATAACTACTTACCTAATCGATAAGTTTAGAAATGAACAAATATTGAAAAAAATGCTGAATATTCTAATTATTATAATTAATTAATTTTCTATGGATTTCTTTATATAGTATTGGATAATAAATATCTATGTATACGTAATATTAAATAACTTGAATAACAATAATCGTATTATTATGCCACTTAGCTAAAGGAAATAATAATATTGGTAAGCTTCGTGTATTAACAAAAACATTTTGACCTTCATATTATTATGACATATATTTTTGACAAAATATTTCAGTAATTTTGATAGATTCAATAAACCTGGGATATTTTTCGACTTTAGTTAAAATTGACATAAATATTATATACCTAATATTTATTATAAACTATAGATATTATTATAGTTAATAACTTTTAAATATAAATAAACTGCAGATAATGTTAATATTATTTATATGATTAAATAGTAAAATTGCATTTTTATAGTTTATAGGTTATAACGTTATAAATAAATGATTGATGTGTGTTAAAAAAAATGTAAATAACGTATTATTGTTATTTACTATTTATTAACTATTTACAAAATAAAATGGGTACTTCTTAGTTATTAGGTATTTGAAGAAGGAAATATCAGGGGAATATCAACATTGATAACAAATATATTATATATACATGTTCCTATTACTGAATTAGAACATACAAAATACGAAAAGCGTTGTTATTTTGTGTAATTGTGATTATATAACTCATTTTGTACATTATTATATCGACCAAGTGCACTCCTTGTCGTGTGATAATCAACGATCAAACATCTTAACGTAAAATATAATGAAATGAGCCCATTACAAAAATGGATTTGAAACATAAAGGTTGTTTAAAATACTAGTGTTACTATTTTTAGTATCTAGAATACAATATCCAGCAATTCTTTTTTACGATCAAAAATAGTATAGGTAGCTCGCACGCATATTAGTAAAATATAATTTTCGAATATGATATATTATTATTGTATAATATATACCTATTATAGG
Source organism: Pemphigus obesinymphae (assembly GCA_025469235.1). Lineage (NCBI taxonomy): Eukaryota > Metazoa > Arthropoda > Insecta > Hemiptera > Aphididae > Pemphigus > Pemphigus obesinymphae. Next base: position 14,319 of record JAIPRL010000711.1, read on the forward strand.
TATTAGGTATAAGCATATTAAGATACGAGCCGGCGGTTGCTTACGGTTTCTAATTTCTACATCGAAGTCCGCTTGGGGAATAGAAAAATAACTGATGATAACAGTAAACAAGTTGTCTCTCGAAATGTATATATTTTTTTTTATTCTTTATGTAGGTATGCAGTGAATATTCAGATCTAGCTCACGAAAAACTGTGTATAGTTGACTCTAATATCATTTATACGATAAATTATTATAATGTTCTGGCAATTCCATTTCAGAAATACAATGAATAATATTATAACCATGTTTATCCTTACACTAATGCAATATGTGTATACGATCCGTTGAAACCATAAATGTCACAGTTAAAACGGACATTTAGTTAAGTCCAATTTGTTGACGACTTATAAGAGTTCGGTCGGACGGGTGTGTTGACCCGCGAACGATGTTAGGTTCCGTGTAGTTTCTGGGACGTCTATTACACTTGTACAAAACAGAGGTTATGGGCTATGGCCATGGGTGTGTATAAAATAATTCTAATTGATATATATATATATATATATTACTAAATTCATCATACACTTTTTTGTAAAAACAATATAATATATTTATTTATTTAAATAAATAAAGTAGGTATATCGAAAAAACTATATATATATATTATATATATATATATATATATATATAATTTATTAAATTTACTGTTAAGACCATAAAAAAAACATTTAAAAATTTATAAAATAACATATACTCAAGCATATTGGTACAATGTACATTAGTATACATATAGCTATACTTGGAGTTTATACACAGTTTTTAACTACCCAGCTACTAAGTTTCTATTTATCTAAAGGGCAAATTGGCTTATACATTTTTCAAAATTAACTGTAATACTTGCTGTAATATTATTTATATTATACCGGCATCTATCTTGTTCGATGTGAAAATGGTTTAATGTATCGAAAATGTAGTTAAAAAATAACCCTATAAAGCTATAAACCAAAAGTATTGTTTTTTTTTTTTTTAAACAAAAATTAAATATTCTAGAAAATATAATCAAGTACTGTAGTCATTATACCCACATTTTTTATATTACAATACAGTTTCACTTAGATGTAACAAGCGATCCATTTTATTTTATTTTAACTCTGATGAACATATAGTGATTAAAAATAAATAAAATATAGGTAATTTATAATATAATACCTATAGGTAGATACATAGATAAATTAAATTAAATTTAAAACAACCATTTATATTATATTATAATATATTTCAGTAGATAATATTCATAAAGTTATAAAACATAATTATTCGGAGGGGGTCTGTTGTGTGTGTATTTTTGTATGTACTTGTGTAGCTCTTGAGTCTCAAAGATCATCACGTGGTAGGTAAATGTCTAAAGAGGAAACTTGGCATCTGGTTCAGTACGATATGACGTTAAATAGTTTTTAAATTATGATACATGCCGTCTCCCATTAATTAATATGATGATTGCTACGAAAATAGAGACGTTCGATATAAGTGCATATAAAAGAATAGAAAAAATACGAGGTTATGACCCAATTGCTCGCTACAAACAATCAATATCATCGAATGAACCGTTTTACTTCGTGATGTGTTCAGTAGTACCTACATACATGGATATTTCGTTTGAGTGACTGATTATGCATTATCTATCTATATTTTCTATTATGGTCCTGTAGGTAGTATGCTCTTTGACAATAACATTTGTAGAGTACCTATATAATATTTCATAATTATCATTATATTATTATATTATATACAATGAATGACCAGTGACCACTGATTAACGGGAACATTGAAATATTGACGGCCGAATCGATACGGTCAATGAGACTAGTAATCGTCTCCAATAATATAGGATAATGTTATTGAGGTTTACCTATATTATGTTCTAAATAAGTAGGTATATAAAAATAAATGTACCAATTAATGTGTAAAATAGTATAACATACATCTGTGTTTAGGAAATGACATAGTGATGACAATGTAAGTGTCAACAAATGCCCCATATCTAAACTATTTCACTTTAGTTGGGTACCTAATTTTATTGTTCATATTCATGCTTGTTTTTTATCTTAATTGTTTTCAAAAAGTCAATTATTGTTTTTTGACACGCACGCACAACTAAAACCCGATTAAAATCTTTGAAAACAATGGATTATATTGATGAAGTTGAGACGACGATTCAACATGTTAAAATAAAAACAATAATTCATTTCGCAAAGACTATAATATCTTAAACGCTTCTTATCATCGATTTTTGTTTTCATAATATTAATAATATTAATAAACAAAATATTCAATGCTGTCGTTACATTTTCTGTTATTAATATTAAAATCATAATATATCTGATAAGTGTTAAGTATTAGAGATAATTTATTAAAAAAGTCTTCTGGTCAAAAAGTTGTTCACCGAAGAAAAAATAACAACTTAGTTCCTTAGCACTCCGCCCAGAGTCTTAACTATAATAACCTATTTGTTTTCTAATTCATTTACCGTTTAAATTATATATTTACAGGAATATCCTCATGGTATATACTACTCATACTACTCATATATGTACAACATATAAATGCTTTTTTTATTTGAAGTTCTTCACATTTTATCACTTTATTTTTATATATTTTTGTTTCTTGTATTTTTTTTTGCATTTAAGATCAAAATCTGTTTAGTACGTACTTCTTGGATGCTGGGGTTGAAATCACTTTCACCCGTTAGAGTGAGTCACGCAGTATTTCCTTGCCTGATCGATAATGTATGAGTCATGGTCGAGCGGGATGATTTTTATAAAATCGTGAATTCCTACATAGGTACCTACTACCTATAGTATCTGCTTGAAATTTTTTTCTGCGTCATCCATAAACATTCTATAAACCTATAATAAATTTGAAACGACAATAATTAGTAAATGTATTCTGCACATTAATTTATTGTTTATTGTTATTATCATTGTACAGTTGTACATGTTGTGATATAATATGAAAGCGCATTTAGTTCTCGAAATTCTACAATTTGGCATTATATCTTCGCAACAGTGCCAAACGTATACAAATATCTGAATTTAAGTCACGTATATAAATGCACCTATTCTCTTTCTGCTTTAGCTTATTTTTTTATTACTAAATATATAGAATAGTTACATCATTATGATAAACTATCACGTACATGCAAAATTACAATGTCTTTTTATTCTAATGGAGCGTGTTTTCTAACCGATTTTTACGATAAATACGTGCGGTTGACAATATTATTAACCTATAAAAATTTGTAACTATTTAATTGAATAAAGATAAAACATTTCACTAACATTTTATGATATAAACAAAAATAATCTATTATGAAATTCGCAATGTTTATTATTGTTTGCGAAATTCATTAATGAACTAAAATAAATAAAAAACAAAACGATATGTAATACTTTTTTTAAATATACCTTATTATATTATGTATTACTAGTATATTCTAAGTATGTTTTTGGAAAAAAATATATTAGTTAGTACCTAGATATATACTATATTAAAAATCAATTATCTTGCTATATATAAGTCATATGCAAAAATTCATGAAACTACCTAGAATGTATTTCTAAGATATAGGATTATTATTGGTAATAAAATAATGAAATTTAATTTTGACATTTTTTTATGTTTCTGATGACAAAATGACTCAAAATTAACGTATCTATAGATAATATGTAATGGAATATTTAATGTTGATATTATGTTAGACTTTTCAAAATATTAGGACTAATAGACCTATACTATTTTTAAGGCCTATTTACTACCTATGCATTGAATGAAATATGACTTAATTAAACCAACTTACTTTCAAAAATAATACGTATTAAATCAATTTAAAATTGAATTTAAATTTAAATGTATTTGCAATTTAAAATATTTTCTATAAACAAAATATTGTTTACTAGAATTTAATTAATACCTACCTGTATTATGACATTTTATTTTTTATGGAAGTTTGCAAAATATCTTTAATACCATGACATTTTGAAATGTTGTCCAATCTATTGGTAAATTTTATGTAAATTACACATTTAATAATAATAATTATGCTAACATATATCATATTGTATAGTACCTTAGTACCTTAGTGACTTAGTACCTACATATGCATTAAAATTCGTCAACAAAACAGAATATTATAGGTTAGGGATTTATATAATTGTATTTAAATATAAAAATCATGGCGAACATAATATAATACATAATACAATACTTGTACTGTTTTCTATAGATTATAAAATAGGTAAAATAGATATGCATAAAGTAAAAATTCAAATTAATTATAGCTGGTACATAGTTTTTAGTTCTAAAAAATAATCGTTTCCATAATAGTATGAATTTGGATACTGTACAGCGTATATGTTATACAATGTAAATTGTATATGTATAATGCCCTCCATTTTAACTTTTAAGTTCATAAAAACATTTGACTGATATCCTCTTTATTATATATTATACCTACTTCTATAATTTTTTAGTAAATATTTTATAGGTATGTATTACTAATAACAGAAATGTTTTATGTAAAAAAAAAAAATCAGGTTGGAAAATATGTATTTCTTAAATACTACCTTTATATCTATAAAATACCTACGTGCATATTATTTTGTATGCAAAAAAAATAAAAAGTTTCTCTTATTTAAATTCGAATTGCTTTTGATTTCTATTAATTAATACCGTTCTTTGTAATATGTATATACACGATATAGTTTTTATAGCTAGTACTAATTATTTAAAAATAGAAGATTCATGACATTTTATATATATATAAGTATATTGTTAATTAGATAATTAGCACCAAATCTTTAAAATCGATATAACAATAAATTATTCATAAATTAAAAAATAAATACATGTAACTTTCTCGGCAATTTATAGAACATACTTATATAATATACCTATGCCTATACTATATTTATGTATAAAATAATTTATTATGTATATGATACATAAGTATCTACAAAGCATTTGCATTATCTTGTTCAACATCCTAAAATCATGTGTGATTACTAACTATCGACAGATTTGAGATTATTGTAATAATTTAAAATCATAATATTATGCTTCGGCGGAAGTGAAAGAAATCAAATGTTTTGACTAATATCTTATAATAATATTATAACAATTGCTAATCGACATTTATTATTTATTTATTATTATTTTTTTTTAAATTTTGAGCGTGGCAATGAATGTATTGATTCTCCAATGGTTTTTTTATTCTTATTTTTTTATGTACATTTTTTCGGGCAGAAAGAGTAAAGTAATAGTTTTCTGGTATTGCGATTTTTGATAGGAAATTCGTTCTAATTCTAGTTGGTACTTTTTTACAGGTGATGTTTTGATTTTCTAAGTAGTTTTCAAAAGCATAACTAAAATTTACCTTTTACAAAGTAAATATCACGAAATGTTGTTATACATTAAAAAATAACAAATAAACTAGTCATGGTTACCGACTATTATATAAGTGAAGTATAGTATTTATAACTACCAAAAAAGATCAAAAATTATTATAAATTGGAAAATTTAAATGTCAGAAACATAAAATGTACACCAAATATTGACTATATAGCACTATGTTATGTATATTGATGTCGTATTTTTAATATATATAAATGCTAATATTAATACTCATGTTTATATACATGGAACATTCACTTTAAATCTTCTTATCTAAAAAAATGATTTATCATTGCTTTTAAATTCAATATATCCATTATCAGTATTCAACTCAACGAGTGAAGTACTTCCACCCATTTTTTTATGTTATTTTATTTAACTATATCTCATGTGTATATCAATTATTATATTTTTACGTTATAACATGTAAGTACCTATACAATATTAGTTTTTGTATTCACATAATTTCATCTCGTCGTTATCATAATATTATATTAAAATTTATTATTATTAATTTAAAATTTCATCGTAACAATATAAACATTTATCATTCTACCTGTATTTTAATTAATGGTTTGTTTTTTATGGTTATTGTACTTGCATGCATTTTACTAAGTAATATTAAAACGTAATAAACCGATATAATTGCGTATTTCAGTGAACATTTTTTCAAATTTTGAACATTCACGACGACAATCATAAAATGTATATAGGTACACGCATTTTTATACCAGAGGATTTTTTGTTATTACCAGTCACCACGATAGGATACTGCGTTTCTATCGGAGCTGATAAGGACACGCAGCGCGTTCGAGCTAATCGGCGTGTGAACAACAATTTTTATTTTTATTTTTTGTTTGTTTGCAATAGTCTCCACTTAGAAAAACAACGATCGCTTATTATTATTGTAATATTATCGACAGAGATTGTTTACGAGTACGCGTTCTAAGAGAAAACACATCTATGACTATGTTTTGTTAACGGACATTTTTATTTTTTGTAAATACGTTGTCACATTCGTCAGAACTTCTTAATAATAATTATTATTAGTGGTATTACTTCATTGTCAGGAAAAGAACATTAATTCATGCAGCCTACAATGGACCGCAGGGTGTCATGGTTTTTATCACATAGGTAAAGTACATCCGGAACTACACGACGCATTCGACCTTTCATTCACACGGGTTCAATTCGTAATATTTTTGTGCATAACACACTCTGATGCAACTGTATATAACTATAATACGAGTATCAAGTTTTCACTTAATTATCTTTTCTATTGTTATCGGGAGAGTCCTTCTTCCAATCCAGCAATAATAAAATTTTCTCATTTAAAAATATTGTAACAAAAATAAACGGAAAAAGTTCAACAGTTTGTAATTTTAAGTCCAATATGGCTGCCGTTATATAAAAAATATGAACTATGAAGGACGGGAATTTTAATTTGAGAGCCAATAGAACATTTAAGGATATATGTATGATATATATGATATATTTTCTAAAATCTATATGAAATCGATTTCAAAATATAAATTGATGTTTTTTTTAAGTTTGATTTTTATAAAACGAAAAAGATATAAATGCAATAGGTCTTTGAATATAGACTTACTATACTTCGGTATTATAAATACAGAATAAAAGATAGATGGTCCATGATAATGATAAAACATTAATTTCATGGTTTAAAAAATTATGTATTCATAACTAAATTTGATTTTATGTACGCCACTGCAAGGAAAGTAATAAATGAGATATATATAGATGTAATGTTGTTTTCGTCTTTTGATCTGAATGTGAGATTAAATATAGAAGTTATTATTTTTAAGTGAAAATACCTACTAGTTTTTTTTTTCGAGTGGAGATAGCTGAACTGGATGAACTGGTCAAATCAGTCAAATTTTAAACGTTCTAAACCTAAACAAAAATATTATTATTAGTATTTAGATATATATTTGACTGAATAAAATATTTAAAAACGGTCGATATAACAGTTTAAACATAGTAGGTAAACTATCATTTTATGAACTTTGGATTATTAAATATATAATTTATAAATTAATATATCTATACCGTATACGTATATACCTATACGTAATAATTATTATCATAATTATTATTAATATGACTTTATGCCTACAATGATAAGAGTATTCTATGTATAATATACCTAGGTACCTAATATTTTGTTTTACAAAGTCATCATTTTTATTGTTTTTTTTTTTAATTTGAATGAAAGTAAATAAATGGTTACAAAATACTTTAATTATTTTTAATTCATTAATATTTGTTATATTGTAATTTATTATATAACTAAATTATAGAATATACTATTTGTTTGTCAGTCGTCCATTTTAATACTCAAAATCGAAAGTCGAATTCAAACCCAAAACTTCAGTAAAAGTATTATAATTTATAATTATTAATTAGTGGGCTAAGAATGCATAATTAGTTAATTAGGTATATATATAGGTATGCAATATGCATTTAGTATTTACTGACAAAAAGATATGGTTTTTTTTTAAATTGCAATTACAATCAATATATACAAATAAAATGTAAATTTTTTTTTTTTATTACTTACGTCAACTTATATAATCACGAATTTCATAATTCAAATAATATGTAGTTGTGAATTAATCAAAGGAATAAAATAAGGGCGGAAATTATATTTTTGCCGTTTATAGGCCTATAATATAAGAGTGCTATATACCAGCTATTAATGCTATATATTATATATTACTATATAAGAGTACCGTTTAACACAACAAATAAAAATTATTTCTTTTAGTAAATGCGTATACCTATGTATTATAAGCATGCTACGCGTTATTTGCTATAAAATACAGTATATTCTTATAAAAAAATTTTCATATTTCACGCACTATTTACTTATAATAATATAGTACTATAGTATTATAGGTATTAACCTGTGTATTATAAAAATCGACAACCCTGCAATGACCAATATGTCTTGCGATTATTAACATGAAAATAATTTCTTGGTTTCCTGTGAATTCTCTAAACCAATGGATCGAATAATTTATAGGTACCTGCTTATTAACTGACCCAAGACGATCGACATATCATATAACATTATAAATATATAAATAAATATTATATTTTACGTCATTTAATTTGAGCGTCGTCACTCGTCAGCAACAAAATATAAAACGCTACTCAGCTTGTGTATGTTTGAAGAGAAAGAGAAAATTCGATCGTCGGTTTTTAATTTATGTGCCGCTAATGAAATATATTTTGAACGGTAGGTATATAGAATACTAAATTGACAATATGAGAAATGAGAATGGATTTTCAATGACACTATTATTTGTCCTCATAAATACGTTTTGAAGACTCTCTCATAATAACTGGTATTCTTGTGTTGGCAAATACTATTTGGGCTGTTGCGTAACAATAATAAGTACCTATATGAGTTTCCCTACTATAATCACCACCGTGGTTTAACTTAAAGGTTGATTATTTTATCGAAACAATAATATATATAACATATATGTGTATATATTCAAATAATGAATAGAATATTCCTCATATTAGATCGAAATAATTATGTCATTTTTTTTTATAAATATTTTTATCGATGGTAAATAGACGCTATTAAGACAATGACAGTTTCCTAATCATTTTGCAGTTCAACAATTTAAATAAATTATTATTATTATTATAATTAATATAATAATTAGATATTTAAATTGACATTTATTATATTTATAATTGCATGTACCTATATTATCATAGAAAAAAAGGAAAATATAAACTTATAAAAAAATACCGTATATTGGTGTTATGACATAATACTAGTATATTATGTATACCGAGTCTTAATATTATGAAAACGAACTCGTTGTAGCAAACAATAAACAATATTAACATTTAAAAAGAAATCGAGATTGACTTAATTACCTACTTAATTTAATTAATACTATAAGCCATTATTTAATTAATTAATAAAAAATATGTTGCTTTCAAATTGATTATTAATAAAGTATATATATATATATTTATATTTATTTATATATTAAATAAATATTCACATAATATAAGGTAATCTATAAACATATTAATATCAATGATGAATGAAATGGGTGCATTTATTCTTATTAGGTATTGAAACGTTTAACTGTTTAAAGAGATGAATGATTAAATTTTTTACCTTAAAAATATCCACTTTCTACAATAATTTACTCTGAAACCGACTACGTACCTACTTGAAATTCAATGTAAAATAAACTTATCTTGTGACGGTGAAAAAACTGCTTTATACTTAGATGCTGAGTATTTGAAATAACAACATAATTATGTGTCTATTATAATAATGTCAACTGATAAAAACATTTAAATATACTTTAATGTTCAATGTATGTTAATTTGTATATATTTTTATTACTGACACATTAATATCAGAAATGAGGATTTAAAAAGTTCAATACGAGATCAATGTTGATTTAGAAATATTTGTGTCGTCCGTTTTCAATTATTTTTGCCGGATTCAATTAATCTAGGTTTATCGCAATGATTTAAATTGATAATGGGCGTGTAGGTATAGGTAGGTACATATGCAGATCAACTTAATTGGAAACATTATTTACATCTAATATTTAACAATTTTCTGTACTTAAAACTTTAAATTTACATACGGCTATAGTGAATAAAATATAAAAAAAAGTAACTATTATTATAATAAATTATCGATTATATATATTCCAACGTTCTCATAGTAATAGGCATATAAGAGATTATATTCATCTGAATTCAAATCGGACGCAAGAAATCTATATATACCTATATTGTTGAGTATTACAACTCTTACAGAAAACTATTAAAGGGAACTTTCTTGGAGTTAAGTAAATGTAAAATTACGTGATTTACGACGTCATCGAGATAACCGGATTTCCTTGTGGTCAAATGCAACTTAAGGTCTGTTGCAAAATTCCTATACTGGCAAATGAGTCACGTCGAGACATATATATGAACTGTCTGTTGTACTTATTATACCTATTATAAATATGTATACTGTACAATAACACTATAATATAACTATCCTAAATGAGTAAAACGAACGCTATTTATGAATATATATATATACTAGACGTTAGACAAAAATGTTTTTCTAACTCGACAGATCGTTATTTTTGTTTTTTGTTTTTGTTTAGGTAGTCTAGCTACAGGTATATATATATATATATAGTTATACCTCAAACAAAAGTTTTCATTATCGGTCCGATTCAAGTTCAACGTCACCGCCTCGGGGACGTTCTTCTACTCGCACTCATCTGGTATTAGTCGTGACTCACGTTCCTGTTTTTTTTTTCCTTTTCTTCGACTACATATATCGTTCATATATATTATATATATATATATATATAATATTATAATATTTCTAACGATTATTTCCAAACCGTTGACGACGTATAGAGAGATATTGGCATAATAATCGGTATTTTTCCTACGAAAAAATTAAATCATTAAGCCACCCGGTAGATAATTATACGGTTTATGTATATTATTGGGCTCAGCTCGGAACCAGATCGTACAGACCTAAAGGGAAGTGGCCGGGTGCGAATCGTGTGTCGTAGAATGTTATGCGGTCACGACGATGTAAACTATAATGCGTATGGTAGGCATGCCAGTAACGGGATCGCGTGGTGTTATCGAATGGCAAGAGACGAAAGGAGAGAAAGTACAAGGTCGGGGTATGGAACCCCGTTAAACAGACTTATTATTATGAATAAAAATGTTTTGATGTTTGTTTTCCATTTTACGTCTTTATCCGAGAAATCGTAAACAGAATAATATTTTACTTGTGTCCTGTTTTTCAAAGGTAAGAACGAATGCGCTCATGTCGAGCTCAAAACCGAAAAAAAAAAAATAACGAAATAGTTTCATGCATAAAATAACTGGTACGCGTGTTTGCGAGTTGTCAACTAACGGTTTGCGAATTAAGAATTAAAATACGTATCTATAGAGGTCATATTAGACATGAACTAATGATGCGCGTAGTATGTAATTAATGCGCGCAATATATATAATATGAATGTACCTGAACCACAGATTTTTTTTATTTTATCAGTATATTAATAGTTAAAAACACGATACAATCTCACATATTATAATATTATTAACATTATGTATTAGTGGGATACGATGAAACGATTAGTATATAGATTATTAATTATTTTAAAGTCAACTGAAGAAGCAGAGAATTTCCCTATTAATATAAATTATAATATTTTAATCAACTCGCCATCGTTTTCATTATTATTATTATAATATAGTTGTAATTCATAGATAACAGTCAAGAGGACCATGGTCTAAAAATTTGAACTACCTATCCTAAATATTATACTCAATATTCACAGTGCATGAAAATGTTCGTTTTAAAGAAGTACTCGTTCAGTTCCTATCGTTATTATTATTATTATTTTTAACTACTGATCCTTGTTATTTATTTTATAATGGAACTCATTTATTTATTTACAAGGGTTATCTCAAAAATAAGGTACGATTTTGTTCTTATTGTTGATAAAGAATTATAACAGGTTTGGACATGTTTTACCTAATTGAACTACGAATAAACTACATCCATCTCTAGTATAAATTTACGCTTAATTGGGTTCAGTCTCATCATGTTCATACACTTGTAAACATGGCTACTTTAATCACTGTTTACACAAAAGTAGAAGTACGTGCAGTTTACGATTTTTTCATGCCAAAAAAATGTAATCTTACACAGAATCATAAAGGAATTTCTTCTGTGTGTGGCCAAGAAGCAATATCTAAAAAACAAATGTTAATTTGTTCTTCAAATTCAGGGCCGTCTCGAAGAAAGATTTTTTTTTTTTTTGGGGGGGGGGAGAAAATGTATAAAAATATATATAATACTCCTCTTCAAAACAAAATAAACAAAAAAAAAAAAGGTAATCAACTTTTTTCCCATTTTGCCGACCACAATCCGTGCCGACTTAAAATTCCAAAATACTTCATAAACGTGAATAAGCAAAAAAAAAAAACAGTATTTTTTTTTTTTACTCCTTGTCCGAATACTATTGTCTAAAGCATTCTCGGCCGTCATCGAAATTTGAACACAAAATTGACAGTTGTTTTCTATAATATACTGCTTCTTGATACAGAATAAATGTTTTCATAAATCTGTGTAGGATTACATTTTTTAGCACAAGAAAAGTCATATTCCTAACTACAATATAACTACTATTTTTGTGTAAACATTGATCAAAGTGACCATGTTTACAAGTATATTAGCTCGATAATACGGAAACCAATTAAACTTAAATTTATACTAGAGATAATTTATTCATAGTACAACAAGGTAAAATATTTCCAAACCTGTTACAATTTTGTATTAACATTAACATTTAATAATAATAATAAATCGTACCTTACTTTTGGGACAACCCTCTTATTATTGGTATTATATTAAAATAATTTTGAGAATGGTTATTAATTTGTACAACTGTTAATATTTCATATCGTTAATGAAAAGTGATTTAACCATATTATATTACTTTGGAAATTTTAATAATTATATTGAATTTGCAAAATATTTATTACCTATGTTATTTTATTAATAAAAGGATCGAAAATTTCGTCCATTTTTTTCGAAAAAAGACATTTTTGACGTTCCCTTATTTTAAAATGAAGCGATCCTATATTAGCTTATTTGTTACATAACTGCCTATATTATATTCAGAAATCCGTTATTATATACATTAATTTCCTATATTTTATTAAATAAGGGTTTTTATATTCATATTGTAAGTTAGCTTTGTTTAGAAATTTGCAAATTATTTACAGTGATTACAGATTATTATACTTGGCGTAGGAACAATATTATGTCATATTTATTCATAGGTGCATTATATTTGAATACGAAAATAACTTTTTTCTACACTAACGCTGTTGGAAAAAGTTTTTTTTTTGGTTCTATATGTTAAATATATTAATATGTATATTGTGTATGGGTTAGTCTAAAATAATAAATAATTATAAATATAGACTGTAATAAAAAAATATATTGAAAAATGTTTTAATAAGTATAACATTGTTTTAATATTTTATTTAGTATTTCGCATTTAATCTTAAATTAAAAAAAGAATAGTTTTAGTAAAATTTAAAAATTAACACTAGTTATTAATACAGATATCCATGTCGTTTAATAATATACGTTTGGCACGAATTAATACTTGGCTCATTGAAATAAGTCAACCATAACGTCTTATGCTGAACCATTAATTGGTGATAAGTGATAATTGACGAAAAATCAAAATAATTGATATTTTAAATATTATTTCCTCATTGTAGCGATGTCTTGGTTTTTATTATTATTTTATTTTTTAGTAAATTTTAGCAAGTCCGTATATAATATGCTTCCTATTATATATTAAATTGTTGTTCCTTTATTCTCGAAATAACAATATAAATATATATTAGTCTATTGTGCCACACAATACGTATGCTACTATAATAATTTTACTATTCAGCGCAATTTAATTTTCACTTTTACAATCTGAAATATCTCATCGAAACTATTATCTCGATAATCAAATAAGTATAATAATAAAAAGTAAAAAAAAAAAACCACTTCGTGAGAAATGTAAGGCACGCCCGATCGTTTTTCGCGCCGCATAGAGTAAAATGATGTAAAAATGCACTATACCCCGAAGAGAAAGGTCTAGGGCAACGGCGGGCATATGTTTATTTCTTCTCTTTCGAATTTCCTCTAACTACATGGTTCGAAAATTGCTTCCGCTGTGGAACCAGTATAAAATATGTATACCTAGTGATTTATGAGTTATATGATTACCCTAGATATGCAATTAGTGTTTATTGAAAACTGCAGCTGTCATTATTTCCAAAACTTCTCTTTATATAGACTAGACGAATCTAATGAGATTTCTTCTCGAATTAGTGAAATCTTAACATACCCGAATACACAATATATATAGAATCACATATGTTTAATGCCTTACAATAGTCAATATTGTATTAATTTATCTGACCTATAGCTTAAAAACCTATTTTATTATTGTTTTATTTTGTTTTATTATTGGGGATCTATTGTCAATAATATTCCGATCAATGCGATTTGACGATTGAAAAAATGTATACACATATCCAAAGAATAACGGTTTGTGTCTTGTGGTGCAAACGAAATTCGTTATAATCAAAAATTATAATTTCAAGTTTCGTTTCCAGGACCACATAATAAAAAAATTAGCCGTCTATTTCTAAGAAATATAATATATATATATATATATATATTAATATATAATATAAGTATATAAATAAATTATATTTATTACCTACGAGAGAATGTTTCGATGGTTGTATTTTCTTAAATATATTATTTGAAGACATCAATTCAAAAATATAGGTATTTTAAAAAATATACGTTTTACAGAAAATATAATGATAATATTAGTTATAAGTTAGATAGTAATATTCGAAAAACCAAATTTGATATGTGAAATAGAACATGAATTTTATCAGACTAAAATTTATTTACATTTCTATATACCTACTAAGTTTAATTAATATAAAACTGATTAGCAAACTAAATAGCTTTGTTCTCTTTTTAAAGTCGGTTAATAATATAAATATACACATGTAATATTGTTACCTACCTATTATATATAATATATTTACATATACATGTGTGATATATCCATAATACATATATACTCAAAATATATTAATAATTACTATATATTTGTTAATTCAATTCATACTCAAGAATAGGTACCTACATAATACCCTGGACAAATATAAGCTGCACACTTCTAAACTGCAGACAACAATAGTTTTTGATATAAACACTAAACAGGTGTAAATTATGATTAATTTAAACAGACGCAATTTAATTATATAACTATATACACGCGACGTTATACAGTACAGTCGGAAGTAGTAGGAAGTAAAAACTAAAAAGATACACAAAAGTAAACGGGAAGAGGAAACACATACGTTCGACTAAACGTTATTAAAATAATTCCATGAGAATATTTATTAAAATTAATCCACATAATTAACGTTTTCATTATTGTTTGTAAAAAGTTTTCAACAATAAATTCTATTATTTTCTTTATAAGTCATATTGTGTTAGTAGATTATAATATATTTTGGTTGGGAAAATTAATCTTGAAATTCCTTCATAATTCGACAATTTTATTGTTAATATAGGCTTTATATTGAATATTTTACTACTATGCAATAGCTTTTTCGGTATGTTAATATATGCCACGTATTAAAATTATTAAATTTATCAAAATTAAATAATTATTATTAATAAATAAAAGCTACTTGTTAATGAAATAGAAAAATATTCATTAATCATTAACCTATTTATGATTATTTTGTCTTATATTATAATTTATAGATTTATTTTCTAATACGGAGTAAAATATATTTTAACTCTTATTGCTTTAACAATTATGTGTTCCATTCATGAGTATATTTTGTCCTGAACTGCAGAACTGCAGGGAAGTCAACAATATTGGTGTTGCATACAGGTAGATAGTCACATTACCTATTGTATAATTTCAAAGGTAATTTATTTGCATGGTAACTAAATGTAATTTATCAATAACTCTATACCATTTTACGTCGTAAGTACCTATAGATATAATTTTAACTCACGAGAGTTAGAACTCACGACCTCAACATATTTCTTCTTCAGTAGGATAAGGTAATAAAATAGTTAAGCACGTGTGAACTTCGCGACTAGCCTTTACCTAACATAATTTTACACTCCTATCTTCTTGAATATTTTATTTTAATATTGAGTATTGCCCAACGTGGGACTCAAACCTACGACCCCGAGATTAAGAGTCTCGTACCCTACTGACAGAGCACGTTACACTTATATATTAAATATCTTATCCTCTCATCTGTTATCTTTTCCCAAATTTGCATAAAGTGATTTAAGTTTTATCCTTGTTTAATTCCCACATTCCTGTACATCTCATTTACCCTTAAATATTGGTACCTCACAACTCTTCTTCTACGCTCCTTTCCTCCACTTCGTACCTTATCAAAGAACTTTATCAGTTATCTCATAACTAAACTTCCTAATACTTTACATACTTTTTTTCCCTCCTTTCAATTTCATTTCTTACACACGATCAGGGCTGGATTTAGAGATGTGGTCCTGGGCCCACCTTAGAAGTATATATATATTTTTTTTTTATTGTTTGCGACACAATAAATATTCACATTCCTCCTCCTTAAAACTTTTACTAACTTCCTGCTCCTGCCTGTCAATGTTCCTATGTTCCACGTACCTAATCTTACTTCATACCTATCCTACGTATTCGGGTTCAAATCTTACTCAAAACACTAGTGTTTACCCTTCACTTTTTACATCACAGTCGTTGTGTACATCTGCACATATGACTGATGAAACGGCTATCGCACTCGCTGTCCGATTGGTACCGGTCACCTCCTCCTTTAGACTATCTCCACACCCAACTACGGAATTCCCTCACGCATGGGTGAACTATTCCATTTTTTATTCCTTATACTTTTTTGACGAATTTTACACTGGCTGTCAACCTGACGTAACCTTAATTAGTGGCTTTTTACGACAGATATGAGATAACCGTGGAGGTATATTAAATCCCTCTTCGCAGATATAGTGTATACTAATAAAATAACGATTACAATTATATTTGACAGTATAATTACTATACAGTGATCATATAAAACTGAAAAATGTATATTATTTTTGTGTAATATACTTATAGATATCTGAGAGCATATAATTATTATATTGGATATTTTGAAATAAAATTATGTCTACTTGCAATACCTATATTTAATATGGTATTTTTGTATGGTTGTTACATTTGGTTGCACATTTACATACTATACATAGCCTAATATTATCTTAGTATTTATGTCTAGAATATATTATACGTAATATACATTACAAAAATGTACGCACGTTTTTGAACTATTTATCTTTTTCGATTTATATAATTCTATTATCGTTTAATGTGTAATAGTATAGTAGTATAATGATAAACGCCTTTCTTGGACCATTAGACCATTAGACATGAAATAAAACATTGAGTCACTACACCATTAGGATCATTTCCTATTAATAACACATCTGCCTTTAAATCGTGAGAGAGGTTTGTTCAATTATGAAAGAACTTCTTTATAAAACTCAAACAGTGCATACGAAATAGTATCATTATTCAATAGTGTACAGTACATTATCATACTATAAATAAATTACCTACAGTAGTTGTAGGTATAAGAAAATAATAACTATTACACCATAAATTTTTTATATAAATTATATATTTATTGTGTTGATTTATGTTATATGTTTTTAGAATAGCAAATAATTTTCATTGCATGTCGATTTATGCAAGTTAAAAAATAGGTACGTACCTACCAATATCATTTGCTGTGGATTAGATATACAAATGTAGGTAAACACTATGATGAAGATTGACTATTTGAATGTTCTTTTATTATTCGAACTGTCTGTATAAATGCCTATATATTCATATTGCATATTTAACAAGTAATGGTGGATTGGATTAAGTATACTGACGGTATTGATTACTAAAGTCAATTTAATTTATATTACGTATACTTAAGAATACGTTTTTAATACCAAGTGCCGAATAAAAATTAATGAAGTCATAAAGTGTTTTTTTTTTTTTTTTTTTTTTTTTATTATATCTATCTATATACATACGTATATAGTGTTGTAGTTGAAAAGTAATTAATATGATACAATATTTTAAGTGTTTAGAGACGAAATACTAAAATTTCTTTACATCGCACAATGATTCATAATAAACGAAATAACACGTGAAATCCAGACTAATAATATTTTTCTACATGATATACGATATACCTAATATATTTGAACGGAAAATGGAAGAGTCCACGAAGAGTCGTATCGGTAAAAAGAAACCATAATAATTGTCGTAGTGATATTTTTAAAAGGATATACCTACACCTGTAACCGGATAACTAAGGAATTACTGGTGCATATACCTTAAACGACACAGGCTGTTTAGCAAAGAAACTCGACCCGGACGAAATAGGCTTCGGCGGTTTTTCCGGTGTTTACGCACGTAGCACAGTGATCTCGCTACAGGGATGGTATATACACCTACGTGTTATAGAACTGTCAAGGTTAGCTCGCCTAATCTC
Source organism: Pemphigus obesinymphae (assembly GCA_025469235.1). Classification (NCBI taxonomy): domain Eukaryota; kingdom Metazoa; phylum Arthropoda; class Insecta; order Hemiptera; family Aphididae; genus Pemphigus; species Pemphigus obesinymphae. Next base: position 32,955 of record JAIPRL010000711.1, read on the forward strand.
ACAATATTATAAATATTATGTGAAAACAAGGCGTTTCATAATCGGATATACGTGAAGACGATGGAATTATTGTATTATGTTATAAAATCGTGTACGCAACAAGTCGGATATTATATTATTCAAATGACATGCAACGGTTCAGAGAAAGGCTCCATTGATAATATAATAATGTGCCATGATAATGTTATCGAAATAACCGCAAGACTGTATATTTTTTTTTAACAAAATACACTTGGGGTATCTACGCATATTATTATCAGCAGTGAGCTTTCTCTACTTACATCGTGCCTGTATATTGACTATTGTACCATTATTATTATAGGTTAATGCGCTAATGCAAACAAATTGGTTATACCGCGAGAGTCCATTAATTGTATAATATATTGTATATATATATATATCATTATTAATCTAAACGGAATGAATAATAATATAAATAAAATGATAATAATTTACATATAACCGCTGTACGAGGATCGATAAATGTCGATATAGATTGCTTAAATGCGTAGAATATCTATACATAAAAATATGGTTATTGATCCTTTTGTCGAAAACTTCTTGCTTACTTTCTACGCCTATTCTCACATCATTTTATTCTTTGTTATGTATATATATATACAATATACATATATGAATTTAATGGCTCGAGTGCATAAACATTAGTAATTTTAATTTCAATAGAACGAAACAATGGATTATAGAAATATAATATTGTCTATTGTGCTCGAACATATAAAGCCATTTAAAAAAAAAACTATTTAAAAAATAGTGTAAAATAATTAAATAAAGTGTTTATTATTTTTTTTTTTTGTGATAAGTAATTATATGGCTCAAAAAAGTAATTTACTTTTACACTATTTTACAGTAGGTATGAAGTATGTAAGTATGAAGAATGACAAAGTATCAGAAACGTAAATTGTAAAAAAAATATAATGCCGAGCGAAATAAATAATGATTAGTATTGTATAATGACCGATGACTTATACGCTGCAGCAGACTTCCTAATAAACATGAGTGACCTCATAATATCGCGATTACGTTAGAAAAATACCACTTTTATATAAATTAATCTATATTAAATCGTCTCCCTGATTTGTATTGACCGTTAAATGTTCATGTCGACTTAAATAATATAAAAATACCTGGCCAATAAGTATAATAATTATGCATTGTATACCTAGACGTACTTAATCAGTAAATACGTGTTTATGTTGATAGCATACATCGTAACATATCACATAAAATAATATTATTTAAAACCAATCATTGTATTCCAACTAAAACATTATAATATATAGGTATATTTTTATACTATATTTACTATACCTGTGTATAATATTCATAAACTTCTATATATATATTAATATGATTATGCTACAAATATCGATTATTATCCATAATATTTTATTTCCAAAAAATTACAATTTAATCATATTATTACGAGTAATAAACATTAAATTATCGTTAAGAAATATTTCTTAAATCGATTTTCAAAAAACGACATAATAGCTTGTGCGCACTCCTGCATGAGATATGTACGAGTACTTATATCATTTATTATCAACATGATCAGAGCTGGACATAAGTTGTACAATTAAGTAAACAATGCCCTTTTATAAATGATAAAATCAATAAAGTATTATGATACCATTAAAATAAATACATACCTACTGTTTTCATAGTATTTAAATTATTGTTGGACAGTCAGTATACTACTGCATATTAAAAATATAATAATACATAATATGTAACAAACTTTAGAAATTATATAGAATATTTATCGCAAAGATAACGGTTTATAATATATAATATTTCTCAAGTATAATAGTTTCCAGTACGTAATAGCTAAAGTTACACCATACTTGCAACAAAAATAGCCTTTACAGTTTTATAATATTATAATGGTTCGCCTATTAAAAAAAAAAAACAGAAAAGAACGGAAGTTTAATGAGGGAAAAAAAAATCATTAGATTTTGTCTCGTACACATTTTTGTTGGAATTCAATGATTTTTTAGGACCCAAGACATTGTTACTAATCTTCTAATATCAAATAACCTATTTCGTTATCCTATATTGATACTGAAAATTTTTTTTTTTTTACTAAAAGTGATATAATATGGTTAACTGTTTTTACTAGATATCACTTTTTTTTTTTATATATATTTATTTATACACAGACCATTATATTGCAAATATTACTTTATAAAAATGTTTTATAGAAAACGAACATAATATTATTAGTAAAATGAACAAACAACAAAGAATATTGTTCAAGGTTAAAATTCGTTTCACAACAACGTATATGACATCTTCCTAGTTCTGATATTCAAAAGTATATAATACACATAAGTCATTTGTAATTTTCTTTTTCAAATTTGATTGATTGACGCCATATTAATGATACGTATACGTGACAAATAATAAAACTATATATACCCACCTATTATTAAAACGTTTCATATTTTACTATAAATTGCAGCACGCGTTATGATCGAGTATACAAAACGAACAATTATAATTTGGACACCTACCTTAATTTTGTGTGGTAATTTTTGTACAATTTAGAAAAATAACTTTTTATGTCCTATATTTGTACCTACTTATATATAAGTAATAAAATATTTCAAACATATCAGTTTTTCATCGAAATCGAGTAAAATACGTAAGATTTTTTACTGTCAAATAATCTACATTATTATTTATTGTTTCTACAATCTTTATAACTATATATACAAATAGCGTGGTTGGGTGTATCTATATTCTATACATATATAATATATATATAATGTTGAATGATGTTATATGAAAAATGGTATCTATATATTATATATTTTTGTTTTTATTTATCCGACCTCTGTTCTATTTTGTGCACAATTTGAGTTACCCATTAAATTCTTTGTATACGGTAATTATATATTAAATTCTATTTTATAAGAAACATGTACCGATATAATATTCTTAATTGTTTATTGTATTTGAATGAATTTTAAGTTTATAAATTATTGTCCTTGGTAATTACCATTGACGTATGAAAATTGTGATTTAATGACGTGTATAACTATGATTTAAACAAAAACGCGTCTCAATAAATAAACGGAAATATTGGTATCTTATACATTGTTTAATTATTATACATTTTAAGACTCCCAATACTATAAATATATATTTTTTCTATTATCAAAATTTAGAGGTGATCAGAATTTCATAATGTTATTAAATTTTGTTGATGTGAGTATCTAAATAAATTAAGAGCAAAATTTGGGGAAGAGGAAGGTGCAGAGTGTGCAACGGCACCACCACTAATTTAAAAGTGGCCTGTAATGTTCCAACGCGCCGACCAAAAAAAGTTTTTTTTTTCTTATTTACGATTTAAAGAAGTATTTTCGTAGCATTGGAATGAAAAATGGCCTGCACTTTTTATAACGGCCCGGTGAAATGTTAAAAATTGGCCTGCCTAAAAGCTTGCACACCTGGAAAAAAAACTGAAATGATGCCACTGAAATAAGTGTGTATTATAATTTAAATATTAATATTTAATAATAACTAGGTATATTATTCACTTTTAACTACAATAGTTTAATTTATTTGTTTACTACTCGCCACGTATCAATATTTACATTTTCTACATTTTTTTATAACAAATTGTTCTTGTTTAGATATTGATTAGATTTAAATAGATATTTATAATTTTTCTTATTTATATAATAAATTCTGTAATGCTGTATATGTAATATGTATATATTTTATATATACAAATCTATTTACATATTTAATTATATTATTATTTATTTAAAATTAATGTAAATAGTAATTATATAATTATATCTAGACTATTTTTAAAATAGATAATATATTTAAATATGGTTAGTGACAACATCACATTAGGTATATAAATATATTAATTTAAATAATAATTTAACTATAGATTACCACAGTACCATAAATAAATCTAAATTCCGATATAAATCATAAATACCAATGCGTATTAAGTACGAGTCCGGAGCTGAATGTAAAAATCTAAACAAAATATTGTTATTATATATACAATTTACAATAATCTCAGCATGTTAAAACATGTAACTACCTAGCTATATGTGTTCAAAACACGTAAATCATTACAATATAAATTCAACACACGAGACGAATAACTATAAACGAAAATTAATATTTTTATAATACGTCCATGCCTCATAAAACACGTTTTAAATTGTACTTATTTGATTATTATAACACGCATTTTAGTCAAGTATTCGTGGTTTATAGATTATGAGGTTTATAAACTATATAAGTTATAGTAATCTATTATTTATAGGTATTAAAAATCAAATAAATATTCGAACATATTATGTATATTGTGCTTATTTGAATTATGCATTGTGTTCAGAATCGAGAATATATGATTAATCAAATTAAACCGAGACTTCGATTACATTAGACCAAAACTATTTGATACTTATGATAATATATTTTATAATATGTACTAAACTATGATATTATTTAACCGTCTATAATTAATTGTACCTATGTATTAAATATATATTGTATATAATCATTGAAATCAATACAATGAAAAGTAATAGTGTTTATAGTTATTATAATAATTTAAATTTCAAACATAATTTTCATGACAATAATTGACAATAATATATTATATTATATAATGTTACTATAATGCAGTTTCTTTCTGTATACCTATATAAAGTATATTACATTATGTAATATAAGTATCTAAAATATGTATTATTTACTTACTACTTACGCATAGTTTTGTTTTATTTTATATGATTATACATTATACAGTATACACATGATAACTACATAATGTAGTACTACTTATTAATGACATATAATATAAATGAAAATCCACGTGCACGACTTGTGGTGGCAAAGAAATAATTCAAAAACTCTCACTGTATATACTATTATCGCAGTATGTTTTACTGTTATACCCTAGAAATTGTTGCCTATAATATAACGATGTGTACTTCGCAGAAACCGATAAAAAACGAAAAGTGGTGGAAAAAAATTTACATTATATTATATTGTATATGCATACAGAAATATTGGAGTATTTTAAGGTTACGAAATAGATACTAGTATCTAACATGACACGGACTACAACAGTAGCGTTACTTACAGTGGGTGTCTAATATTAATTACGATTTATGACATACGCCGCCTATATAGGTATTAATTGATTACAGGGATTGTTTTTCTTACTCGTCAACTATCAGACAAGCTATATAATTTTATTTATTGTAATTATTACCAATAAACCGATAAATTGTCAAGTATATATTATTATCATTTATCGCATACCTGTAAATGTAATGTTTTGAGTGTGATTGATAAATCACGTACATGCGAATATGGATAATACTAAAATACCGTACGTACAAATACCTACATGCAATCAATGCCAGTACGATAATTAATATCATCGATCATATTGTGAATTACCTATTGCAAATATTTGGTCGATCCTGATTCCCAACACCGTGTACCTCAAATCAATCTATTGAAACGATGTAATGGATGTGGAAAAGTATTGTAAGTTCAAAATTATAAACATATTAGGTAATCTCACTCAGACACCTGTAAAAAAAGAAACTTCTTTCCATCTCTGTTACTCTTCATTATGTTATTTTAGATTCTTTAAGTGGAGCGAGGGAATTATATCTATAGTTTTACAATGATGGTGAATTTTATTTAAATATTTTTTCTGGAAAACATTTTTTGATTAGCAAATTTGATCAGGACTGTATTTTGGCTTTTTGGACTTTTTCCATAAATGCGTAAGAAAAGACTACGAGAAATACTAAAAAACAAACGGGTTATTTCCTGGTAGTTTGGAAAAACTGTGTATAGCAATTTTAAATTTTCACAGAGTATGTATTCACTATATTATATATACACGTTATATCCATTAAGTTTTCAAAAATGTTTGCAAATTTATTTTTCAAAATGTTTTTTGACTAATATTAATATTATATATATTACACCGGAGCAACACTCAGAGCGCTTTAATGAAAATAAATGATTTGTACTTGCTTCCTAGTATATCATATGTCCACCACCAGTATAGTGTCCAACCCGATGAGTGAAGCGCTTCCAGCCCCTATATATACTGATCGGATTTTATTTCCATTAAAATTTTAGGTGGTGTACTGACAATCAAAAACCAAATATTTTTACGATCGAATTGTGTCACAAATACATATTTAATATTTTTACTTAGGAGATGGTTTGTGGCGTTTATTTATTCCATTTATTAAAACTCAATCGTAATACTCTGTTCCAATTTAAAATCATCGTCGGAGGTCATGATATTATATATTATTATTATAAAAAGCGACGTGTTGTAAATATGAAATTATCAAAGTATGTATACTTCACAGTTTACACGGACTGGTTCCTCCCAATTCGACTTCAGTCGGCATGCATGACGGAAGCTGCGTGTAGATACTCGTGTATCGAAACAACAGATTATTAGTTGTATAATTTTTAGTGAGATTTTTTTCGGGGGAACCGAATCGTCGTATAAAGAATGGGTATTTGCGCGCCAAGAGTTCGATGACTTCGGTCGCCGCCATAAGAGTAACATATATTTGGTCGTATACGCGATATTATTGACTCGAGAGGTCTTTGCCACATGGTGCGAGGCCTTCGGAAGGTTATCTCGCCGCCGTCACCGCACCGCCACAGTTGTCACTCCTACGCCCTGCGGACTCGTGTAATTCAATATTTATCAAAACACTCGGAACGTTGTTTCGTCATTTCACATAATGTGTATCATCGTGTGTATGTATGAACAGATAACAAACTGAAAACTAAAAAGGACGAGGTCGACAAATTACAAATATGACATTAAACAAACCGTCTATTTATGAACAGGACCAAGTCCAAATAGTCGAAACTTTTAATTATTTAAATATAATAATAATTGTAAAACATTAATCTGTTTATTCAAACATTATACGATTGACGTATAAAAATGCGTGGATTTTTCATAAATAAAAGACCTGAAAAATTATGGATAGTGTGAGCAATTTGCGAATATAGCTAATTTTATAAAATTATTTTCTATCAATTTAAATATTGTATTTAGAAATGATTCATACAAAATTTCAGATTATTATTATATATCTACCGACCAATAAAGCCAACATAACTCTTTTTAGACAAAATAATTAACAATATTTAAAAATATTTTTGAAAAACTTAAGAACCAAAGGTTTCGTTTAATAATTTAACTTATGAACGTAATAAGTTATACGATAATTTCTTTAATGTTTATACCAAAACATTATGTCATGTTCATCTGATATATAGGTATATATCTTGAAATTAGCAGCTTTAATGATTTGATATAAGTTGTCGCCTGTCGATTATAACAATGAATAATAATAATAGTAATGACAATTGACAATAGACCTTTAACCGATAGTTATTTATGTTTGGCTTAACATCTTGCCTAATTTAAATATCTGAAGAAGGGGCATACCATTAATGCATTATGTTCCACACGGTCTTTCTTGGATACAGTATTATCGCGTTTGTGTATATGTGCGTGTGTACACGTGTCCTCCTTCCTAAAAGTCGGTTCACAGGTGTGCCGATAATATGAAATATCGCCTAATCATGGCGAACTTAAAACATGACTAGTGTAATAATAAAATGTTTGAGGTCCGGTTCAAAAAACAGACGGCCTTGTACAAATTAAATTAATTTCTAACGGTACTTTAAAGTGTACCAAGTGAGCCAAGAATAAAAACTATCCCTGTAGTGAGCCAGAAAAAAATTAGGTAAATCGTTTTAGTTTTTACATGCTTTAAGATTGTCACTATGGTCCTATATAATTACGTCGCAATATCGAAAATCTTAGACCGCGCACACGCGCGATAACATTATGATCACGTACGCGCAATATTATGAATTGTGTGTGCAGTGTGCACTGTGTATTTAATTCATTATTCGAACTTTATTTTTTTCAAATATTGGTAGTACAATATGATATTTTTTTAATGTAAGTACATCGAGAAAAAAAACGGTAAAACACGATTGCGTACGATATACATTTTTAAAACACAATTATGTACGTTTTAATGTTGCAATTAATGAAGTAAATTAAAATACATAATCAAAAAATCAAACGATCGCGTACAAGTTTGTATGCAATGTAGTTATTTCAAAATTTCATGTTACTACCTCTGTAATAAATATATGACATATATATTACATATACATTGTATATATAGTTTTGTTAATGGTTATGTAATTAGTATTTTATTGTAGGCTTAGGAAAGTGTACAAACATTATCGCATTCATTTATTATGTACTGCAATATGATTTTGTTAAATTAAATGTAAAGTTTATTAAAAAATGAATGTCCACATTGCACAGAAATCACAAATAAAAAACGTACACAATTATCTTGAACTTTAAAAATGTATACGCCACTGCCCACCGTAAGGACTCAATAAAATTATTTGATTTGGTCTGAAATATTTTGGTTTACTAATAGAATATTATATCGATTCGACGAGTTTGTACCTATATTGAATTAATTAATAGGAGCCTATATAGGTGGCAAGGAAAATACGTAAACGTGTCATAAACCACTATTTCGAAAACGTAAAACCTTTCATCGACCTTAATAGGTATATGTGTTATAATTATAAATTATAATGTATTATGCAATATACTGTATATAATAACTGCGTTTTTCTGTAATATAATATAATATAAATGCGTAGTTCTCACACAAAATAATGCGACATTACAAATTATAATACATTATATATCAGCCGCATATTTATGCATAACGGGTAACTGTTTGTTTGAATTCTTCCATGAAATTATTATCGAGTTTAACCTTCTCATCAAACAAAATTATATACATAGTGGTACACACCGATTAAAATACTATATTATACCTACGATTATATTCGTGTATAATATTGGGAAATCGTGATAATCAAAAGTTTCACGAGATTAAATTGTATAATATACCTTGTATATACATATATTTTCCATTTTTGTTTAAAGTTCAAGTTGTATAATATTATTATAAAACATGAAAACTATCACGGGTATTTAAAATAACGAATGAGTATTATAAATAGTTATCTACAAATAGTATTGATTTTTTTTTTTTTTTACATAAAGTTGTAAATCATTCAATATATATATATATATATATATGTATAATATATATATATAATTGTTATCAATAGTTATAATAACTCATACAATGGATATACAAACAGAATATAAAAATTATTTTTTATGGAATTACGATATAAAGTTCTGAACTACATTTTGATATTTTATCAATAAAATGTAATATCGTGCTATTAATAGTTTTCTATAATAAATACGAAATAAATAATAAATATATTTATATATAATTTTCGAACGGTTTTTAATGATAATTTTCTTACACAGGAACAATGTGAATCACACAAACGGAAGGAGAATCGTGTGATGTCAGTACAGCAATATCTATCATGATGATAACGGAAACGGCGACTAGCGTCGTCCTGCCCAACGGGGGCGGCAAGATAAGACGTTTGAGTTTCAAGTCCCGGACCAGTGCCACACAAATCAATGGGGGCGGCAGCATGAGGGGCTATAGGGCGGTCCGGGTGACGGTGCCGTCCACCGTGGTCGCCGAACTAGCGTCCAAATTCAACGCCGTGGTGGTAGACGCCGATAGAGGGGACACAACGCGGGAAATCATGAAAAAGGTGAACAAATCTCTGGCCAAGGGTGCCGGGGTGCGGGCCACCGTCGAGAAATTTGAATCTACCGCGGAAAAGAAGCACACCGGAAGTAACCATATGGTCGTGGTGCGAACCAACTCGGACCATCGGATGGCCGCACTCGTCCCGGAACAGCGGCCGTCGTCCATAGTGAAGCGGCGAATGGAACAGTTCCAGAACGGGAAAAAGCCGATAAAACCGAGCTTTTTGGGCCCAAAACCTAATGTGGCCAACCTGCGGCGCGAGGAACGAAGACTGATGCAAAAGAACACGACGCCGGTGGTGGCGGTGGACAGACATTTATTGAACAAACACAAACGGCTGTCCATCGCCAAAGATCCGGACGCTCAGTTGGAGAGCGTTTTGAACGGGTCATCGCCGCCGACGTGGCCGGCACAGGAACCGCAGCAACCAATGGAAACGGAACGGTTAGCACCGTCTTCGTCGCCACCGCCGAAGATTCAACCGAAACCGAACAGTTCGTTTTTACACGGACGGATGAGGCCGACGATGAACGACTGTGACGACGACCACGATGGCGGGCCGTGTACTAACGCCAAAGAGGAAAGTTTATTATCGCTGTCCGGCGAGGACGACAACAAACGGACCGCGAGCTTTCTACACACTTACAAGAAGAACGTGGCCAAAGATCACCGTCACAACATACACGACTACAACTACATCGTCGGTGCCGAACAGCCGCAAGCCATTTACGAGGAACTGTGTGACATACAAAAGTTAGTGGAAATGCATCCCGAACCGTCGCCACTGCCCGACGTGGTGTTGGAAAGCACGTACTACGATGGCACCAACGATCACCACTACACGACGATCGAGTGCGCCGAGCAAAACATCTACGACGACGTCGTCACGGCCGCCACTGCCGTGCAGGAAAACCGGAAGCGGCCGGCCTCGGAGGACGGAAGCTACGAGACGGTACAACCGCCGCCGCCGCCACTGCCCCCGGCAGTTTCTCCTCTGCAGGTCGTTCCCGTTACCGTGTCACCGCCGTCACTTCCGGTCGACGACGGCGATAACTGCGGTGACGGTCGTCTGGAGAAAAAACAACTGTCGGACAGTTCGTTGGAAATCGACAACAGCATTTACGGGTTGAATCCACCATCGGAGTCCACTTCGTCCGGTAAGACCACGTTATTATAATGTATACGGTTCCCGGACATAAGGTTAATGATGACCCTTGGTCTAAAATACGGGATCGTATGGGACTTTTGCACATACGATAGATAAATTTACCTTCATAATAGGAAAAATACGGTTGTATAGACCAAGAATGTGATTAGAGGATGTAGTTGAAGTGGATTTTTTGTGTGGAACGAATGTGGACATTTGTGAGAAGTGGATTGTATTGGAAGAATCTGGAGGATTGGCTATGGTCCTAGGGTCCGGAGGTCGAATAAACCCGAATAAGAGGAACTAAATAAGATATTTTCTAAACCATCTTTTTTACTAAAATATACATAGTTTTGTAAATATTATTAAATAGATATGATTTTCAATTGTATACCACGTGTCAAAAACTTAACTTTGATCCATTTTTAGTTTCATAATTTCGTTCTTTTTGTTCCGTTTCAAAAGGGAATTGTAATTAATATAAATCTTTTACAATATTTTCAAATCCAACAATTTATTATAACCTAATTCGCTTAATACAATTTTAATTACGGTCTTTGGTTGAGGAGCCTCTATATCGTATGATTATAAGGAGTATTACGAGTATATTGGTAATTTTTTATTCTTCCGTTTTTCAGCTTTGTGTTTGAGTTAGTTGTATACGATCATTAGGATTGGTAATATTCATATCAACAGTATGCGGGAAGCTATTACACGAACCCGCATGCACTTATAAGAAATTTATTATCATGAAAAAATTTATATTTTTCATTCAAATAGATGATTCTAGTTCCACTGGAACGTTATAACACCTATCTAAATCAATTTTAATTAAAAAAAAAATATCTGATTCTCCGTAACATGTACGAGGGAATTATTAAAGTATTGTTCAAAAGTTTTTCTATAGTTAAATGGATATTTGTGTTTAAAATTTTGAAAACTAAATGATCTTATAATAATATAAAATACGAAAATGAAAAATGTAACTTGATCATTTCCTCGAGTCTGTAATAAAAAATCTAATAGTACCTATGTCGTAATTATAATGAGTAATTTTTGACCAGATAAAATAGCCCCTTATGAGATTAAATCATACATTATGTAAAGTAAAAATTAAAATTAAAAAGTGTTTTTTCTTAAGATATTATATGTTATAATGTAAGTACATTGTTATGTTATTTTTAAAGGTGTCACGTCAGACAGTGTCAGTGCCGATAGAAACAGCAAATTTGACTTGGACGATGAATGGGTCGACGTAGATAATACCTCAGATGAACTTCAAGAAATTATAGTGTGAGTATTATATTATTATGTCATTAAATGTTTAAATTACAAGTTATATTTAAACATACTTATTTTACCGTCATTTTATATTTAAGAAGATACTATATATAAATATTTAAGCGGCATTAAAACACGTTCACGCTTTATAAGTATTGCTTCTTTCATAGTAATATTATGTCAAGATTTATACAAAATATGAAAGAATATATATTATGCCCGAGCTTGGAATTTTTTTTAGTTAAAATATGTTTTCGTTTTTTTTTCATACGAAAATTTAAATATTTCACATTTTTAATCACAGATTTTAAGTTTCCAAATAAATACATCGAAGATAACTCCACGCTCGGGCATAGTAAATTCTCTCATTTTTCATAGTTTGAATACATTTTGACTGCAATTACTAAGGTTCAAGAGAGAAGTTATAGAGCACGAAAGTGATTTTTAATCGTGATAACACAAAATTAAAAATTATACAGACAAATAAATAATTTTAAATTATTGAATTTTAATTTTTCATATAATTTCATAAAAATGTTCTATACAGAACCCCTTAAAAATCGTGTGTATTGCGTCTTCTTAAAACAATTGTATAATTAAATTCTATGAGTTCAATAAATTATCTTAATATTAATCGTATTTTTAATCAATAGATTTCGTCAAAAGCCAAAGATTATTGATACTATAACGAACGCATGGTCAATACAAGTTCGGAAACAGTTTACTAAATCATATGGTATGTTATCGCTTTACTTAATTATATAGTATCTAAAAGAATACTAAACGCCTTAATATAACCAATGCTGGCAATATAATGTACTTCTTTGTAATATATTTAGTAGTAATTTATCATTAGCTATAATAGTATAATATCTGAGCGTCAGCACCTTTTTGCAAATACTCTATTTAGTGGGGCAAGAACTATTTTTTAGGGAGGGGGTAAACATTTAAGAAATATATATATTTTTAGTATATAATACATAAAAACTCTCACTAATATATTTAAACATGAAAGTATAATAAGTATATAAAATGTCTACGAAAGTGTGAAACTAGTTAAACATAAAAATATAATACTCAATATTTTTTTTCTTAATAATCTTATATACGACATCATATATATACATATTATATATTAATATATTGTATAAATATTATATATATATCATTTACTTAAAATGTGTGTGTATACCTATATAATATGTTGTGATAACATATTTACAAAGTTAATAATTAATAAAAAGGAATACCTACAAATAATAATCTATGTGCCTACTTGATGACTGACACCTGTACAATTAATAACTAATCTTTATGGCACCTACATCTTGGGAACAGCATAACAGCATTAATGAAATATACATTCATTTATATAATACTTTAATAGAATAAATTATTTTTCATATCAATCAATATTTTTATTTTTAAACAGAATAAAAATAAATTAAATAAAAAATAAAAATAATGTACTTTTTCATATTTTCGCCGAAAGTAAACAAAGTTCACGACTGACTCAGATGCGGCAATTAAAAACTCATATAGGTATATTTATTTTTAGACGTTGATAAAATGCGAAATCATTTTTCTATCCTATTATATAATAATAATAATTATTGTTTTATTATCCTATAAGATTGTATGATTTATAGAGTTATTTTGAGATAACCCTTTTTGGTTCTTACTAATATTATATTTATTATTATATATTAGTAAGTGGAAAATATGAATACAGCTCGACACAAAAAAAAAATTAATAACTCAAATATATAATATAATCTTTATATATTTAATATATATAGATAATAAATCTATTATAGGAGAATGATAATAATTAAAAGATTACAAAAATATAACCTTTGAGTATTATTTATTGTTATATATGTTACTAATTAATTATGCATGTTTACATTGATGATTTCTTTTATCCGAGGGGGCAAAAGTATAACTTTTTTATACCTGGGGAGAATAATGGTCCCCTCTGCCCCCTTATCCTACGCCACTGACTCTATTATAATATAGACATTGGACATGCTAATAAAAAAATGAACTCGAATGAGTTCAGTTCACAAAAGAGGTAAAGGGGAATAGTTGCCCCCATAGATTTTAAATTCTCAGTGAAGCAAGTAATATATTGGTTTAAGAAACGTTGTGGGTAAGTTTTACACACTAAAAATATCTATTTATTATCCATCGTATCGATTGATTGAAGAATTCTATAAAAATTTTGAAAAACGGTTAAAATTTGTTAACAACTCTTTTTTTAATCAATTTTTTACTTTTTAATATTTTTTTTATATTTCTTAAAATTGTTTTGTGAAATTAAAAATCAATTAAGAGTTAATTTATCAATAAATTTAAAATGTTTTTAAAACCCAAAATAGACTATACGATAAATCGCTACAAAACAAAACATTGATACTTTTAAGTCAAATTTAGAAGACATGTCAATGATCAAAATTTATACGCGCGTATCTGCGCGTACATTATTGGTGTTCACAATACTGGTAGTTCATATACGGGTTGCGGGTGGTGAGGTTTGTTCACACTAATATTAATTTACACATCTATACACAAATAAGGCTTTTCATACTATTTGGAAATTGCCTATACATGACCCCTTAAAATTAGACCGCAGAAAGTCTTAATAATGATTTTTATTTAGTATTAAAAATTATTTTTTAATAGAAGATTTTTTGATAGAAAAATGTATGTAGTTGATGAAGAACATTTTTTCATTTGCTAATAGGAAACCACAAAAATGTACAAAAACATATTTTCTATAAAATCTATTTATAATTTAAAAAATTTGAAATTTGTGCTTATTAGTTTGTTTTAGCATTGTATTGACGTAATAATATTGTTTTAAACTTTTAACCATTTTTTGGTTATTTAAATATAGTTGCATAAAAAAAATGTCATTCGTTAATAGTCCCATAAATATTTTGAAAACGAATTAAAATTTGTTAACAACTAATTGACTAAAACTTACTATAATTGACTTTTTACCTTTGAATATTTTTCTTCTTTATTCATTAAAATTGTTCTCTGAAATTGATAATTACTTATGTTTGTTGAACAAATATTAAAATATTGGACATAAAAATTTGTAAAGTAAAAATGCAATTATATGTAATTTTGTTAATAAATTCAAATCTGTTTCCCAAATCCAAATCTGACTGTACGATACGATACGAATATACGATAGACAAAACATACACTTTTGAGTAAAATCCATTATACCAAATACCAATAATTATTTATTATTATTAATGCCCTTATTGTTTACAGAAAATAAATTATCTTTCAAAACATTTTCAATTTTTTCAAAAAATAATGACAATAATAAGTTTTGTATCAATAGCTTTATTAAAATATAACCTAATAACTATGTAATGTATAAACATTAAATACAGGTACAAAAATGTGTGAAGGGCGCTATTAGTAAGAAGAAATTTTGAAAAAAGTAAATAAGTTTAATTTTAAATATATTTAATATAGGTACCTTTAAAAAGTAAAGTTAATACAATACAAATTTATATTAGTTAAAGGGCAAAATTAATTAACCAAATTTAAAAGTTCAATTTTAAAACGATTAACTTTTTTGTTATATTTACATTTGCACAATATATTGGTAAGTTTTAGTTAGATGTACAACAATATATTTTACTTTAAACAATAATTAAAGATTAAACGCAACCGACAAAATGTATAATTTTAAAACGATCAAAAATATTCATCAGTTCATTAATAATTGTTGTTCAATAAGAATACAATAAAAAAAATCAATTAGGTATTCTTTATTTATTTTTTTTATTGTAAATTTATTCTAATAAATAAACTCATAAATCTTGTTCTACAAATTTATATAACGATATTAAATCATTAATTATGGAGAAATTGCACTTTTTATAAATTAGATAAGTAATGCAAATAACCTACTTTAATTTCCTATATAGATATTATCACAACTAGATACATATCTATGTAGTAAAACATTATTTTATAGTTAAAAAAATAACTAATGTAATCTAAAATGAAATACCTAATTATGTATTAAGAATTATAATATATTATTGCGTGGTCAATAATACATAGTACCATATATATTATATCGGCGTAATATTATTATACATACATTATAAATATATATAACATATATACCTATATATATGTGGATATTTATAACTAATAAATCACGAATTCTAAATTAAATAAAAGATAGTTTTTCTTTCTTTATTAAAACCAAATGCACTATCACTACTTATAAAAATTAGATTATTACTTATTATGCGTACCTATATTTTATGTAATAATAAAATCATAATGATGTAGGATAATATATAAATATTCTTTTTTTTTTAAATAATTCTCTAGAATAATTAGATTTCAATACATATACGTTTTCATTGAAATGTCGTGACTTTACTAAGCTTTACAATGTTTGAAAATATATTTTACACTGGAACCGGTTTCATATTATTACATAGCTTAATTTCCAAGGGCAAGATCAGGACATAATCCTATAAATAGAGTTTCAACAGTACGAAGATACGTATTAAAAATATTTTTTTTTATCGTTTATAAAATGCAGTTTGATAAAACCGTCTGAATAAACAAAGAATATTTTTTTAAAAATAGAAATATTTCTATTTGGACGAAAAACTATGTTTTGGAGTTTAACCGTTTTTGTATGTTATACCTATACATTTAAGGATAGTTGCGTGAAATAGGTAATTAAAATCGTCTAGGTGCATTATTATAAAGAATGAATTAATTTGCATTGAATCCTTAACCATTCATTACAATATCAAATGCCGAGTTCCCGTGAAATATGTACAGTGTACACTGTATACAATCTGATAATAATACTAATAATACACTGACGTCTATATTATACTATCGATCGAAAACAAAAGATCTCGGACTCGTGGACGCAATAGAATGCGCAAGGTTAAGCGTCCATTATAATTACTCTTTTTGCATGGAACAGAATTTCTTTTTAAATCAGTGGATGGGAGAATGTCGTAATGCGATTCCCATGGCACAAATGGCGCAAATGCTATAATTATGTTGTACATCGCATACCACGTCAGTGGCGGTTTTACAAGGGGGGGGGATAGGTGGATCGACCCCCTTGATCTTTTTCTAAAAAATCATTAGTTGCATTATTTTAATATATATGATTATAGTCTATAATAAATGATTCAAATAAACAATTATGATTCCAATGTTTTGTCTAAAACATGTTATAGTCTGCACTGATTTTCGATATCTGATATTTTGATTTGATGAAATCGTATTTTTGCCGTTTTTTCATCAATTTTTTGGTAATTTTTGAGAAAATCAAAAATGATCTCTCTAAAGTACCACCGACTAGATGCAACTCGCTACCGGAAACAGGGTCAGCTTGTAAATATCGGAGCACTCTTTCTGGTAGAAAATTTGGTGATCGAGAAAAATGAAAAATAAACATCGGTGTAAAACGGCTGCTAGCAACTCTCGAAGAATGTAAAATAAACAACGGTGATAAGTTCAGGCGTTTAAACTTATACATTATTTAGAAACCTAAAAATTAGAGTTTATGAAATAAAAAAACAAATAAAAACCATTTTTGCCGCCTTCTCCACCACCCGTCAGCGTTTATCAAGAACCGCCATTGTACCACGTGTAGGCACTGTGGCCGCCGCTCGTATAGAGGAATATTATTATAACGAGCCCACGACGATTAGTATATATAATAATAGTACCTAATATATTATAATGACTGGACGTGTCCGCACAGCGGCCGAGCGGAGCGCGTTTATGTAATAATCTCTGCGCGCGCCGGGAAGATTGTCGAATGTCGTTTGGCCCGTGCAGTCGTCGTGGGCTGTGACGAGATGGAAACGAGAAGTATATAAAAAGCGAACACGAAAATCAGAAGAAGCGAAACGTAGAGAAAAAAAAACCTGTTTACCCTACCCGACCGTTCATTTATTTCTGCACGGCACGCCACACCGTGTACGTATACGTATCGCTTGTATGTGCCCAGTATATTGTACAGCGTACACGGTGTATGTATGTACAAAATATACACAATATGTACACAATATACTTCTCTTACTTGGAACACACTGCCACCTCCAACATAGCAATACATAGTCCAAGGTCCGTAGATTGCAGCCGTCTTATCCGTCTCCTCGCCGAGTACTCGCGGGCGGGTAATCGAAAAGTGAAAGTCCTCTCCTATGCGCACTAGACGTGTAATCGCCACCGACACCAGACCCGTATAACTCTACAGTCGTCGTACGGTCCGGTGTAACGCCGTCGTTACCGATATAGTATCATAATAATAATAATAATAATAATATTATACCGTAACCGCGTTCGTTGAAATATCTTCGTAAAGTCCCGATTTATAATATTCCGACCAGTGACGAAAATGAGCGGTTTTCACGACAGACAAACGATCCGCCGAACCGTCATCTGTCATGCCATCGTCTTCCTATTATTGTAACGCCGAAACGCCGCCGCCTTTACCGCCGGCCAGAACGCAGCGGCGCAGGAAATCGCTTTTCGTCGACAAAGGTTTGCAAGGCGACCGGTAAACGGTCATGTCACACACAGTAGTATACTCGAAGAAGCACACGACTCGAATGCTCGTACACGTCTACCATATTATTATATAAATACTCGTGTCACTGTAATACAGTTACCACCCTCAAGTCGGTCATTCTTTCATTACGCATAATATTTGTATTGTGCACCTATACACCGATTTCAAATTCACTCGTTTCTTGATGACAAACAATAGAAACACGAATAATTATCATCGATAATAAACACATATTTATGTGAACTTACGGTTAGGCCAGGTTTGGTTAAACGATTTTAATTATTACATTGCGTTCAAATGGAAAATATATAACACATTATCTAATAATTATAGTTAGACATGGTTCCCGTGTAGGTTATTATACATTATTTCTTAATCGTCGACCATATTTATTAAAAGTTTCTCAAAGATGACACATCATACACGAACTGACGAATTTGAAGGTCGTATCGTAGGAAGAAATAATACATATCAAACATATCGGCGGTAATATTTTTCGATACTTGTCCACTTGTCGCGTTGTTTAATGAGCAGTTTCGTTCGTTTGTGTTTAAAATCGTTTGTATTACATAAACATAATTTAAAAAATTAAAACGGTATATTCATTTGTTATTGTCTCGTGAAAGGAGAGTTTACGTCGGAAAAAAAATATATTAGTAACATAAATACAACGTTATCTAGATGAAAATATAAACGAGTATATTGTAATCTTGCCGAAACAATTAGCCAACTGTGAATAATCGAGCGTGTGCTTCAACTGACCGTACAATTTTGCATTTCTAAGGATACGCCTTTTTAACACACATTCAATATTATTATGTACCTATATGCTTTCTTTAGTTTCTATCTCGTCACAATCCGTAATTAGTTTCATAAAGGATGTCCCTGATCAGCTTAAGTATAAGAAAAACCCACGTGATTGTCTGAACGAACAACTGTTGAGTGTGGTATTGAAAACAGTTTTCCTCGAAGACAAATTCGAGTCGCAAGAACTATCTTTATTTGTCGACAATGGTAAGTTTTAGAATTTTCTTAATGGCGCGTTTATTATAGACGTTTATATCAAAAAATTTATCAATCTTACAACACGATGTATTCATATTATATTTAATTGGCGGCAGTGTTATACTATTATACTCTTATTATTAACCATATGGGTTATTATTTATTATATAAGTTTACTAATTTTGTTAATTATATAGAATAACACCAAGTTATTAAAAACTATTATTATCGTTACATTTTGCAGAGAAGACAAATACTATTAGTCAAGAAATACCGGAGGAAATCTACGTCGATTATGATTCGTTCGACTCTGATGATTCCTGGGACGATTGTAAAGACGGAGAAAAACTCAACCGGGTGCCGTACCCGTGTGAAAATCGAGATTTGCCGGCTCCGCCGAGTCAGCAAAATATCTACGGACTCTTTCCACTGGTCAAAAAAGCTGGGAAACGGATGAAAAAACGATGGTCACTCGGATCGCTTGGTTTAAACCGAATACGGAAGTTGAGTGTTGGAAATCTGACGACTGATTTTGGTAAGTAAACCATTCAATTATTTAATAAATATTATGTTATTTGTAATAAATTATTTCGTGTTCAATAGGGAATAAAACATATGAAAGCACTTCGGACAAGTCCAATGATAAAAAATTTAACTCGGCGGTAAAGTGTAATGGTCTGTCTTCTTCGATTTTTTACTTAAATGATCCTAATCCCATATATAATAACATGTAAGTATTAAAATTATATAAATGCACTAAATACAATGCGATTTACACATTAATTAATATATGTAGAGAAAACGGTCAAATACGAGCGCCAATCAGGAATACAAGCAGACCACCATCGTCTATTGATTCGCGACGTCTTAGCGTAGCAAGACCGACTTCACCACCACCTCCGCCACCAGTTAAACGAAATTCAACTGGTAAAATACTATTATAAAAAATATATAAATAAGAACATATAAATATTGTCATTTTTGATATTTTAGGAAATACCACTTATGGTTCATTACCCCGTTCAATTTGTAATTCTAAAGGAAGGCCAAGTACGTTGTTAGATAAAAATAACACTGAATTAATATCTGAAATTGTTTTAATAAAATCAATTGCAACTCCATTTTTAATGAAATTTTTGCAGGTTCTAATCAGGGTTCTGATTTATACACACGATTTGCCGATGAACCTTTATATCAGTTTTATGCAGCAGATATATCTAAAGTATGTTTAAATATAAAACTTTATATTGTATAATCATCATTCGTATGATAGTATTAATAAAACCTAGTTAAAAATTATATAGCGAACGAAAAGTGTTTTTGCTGGTGACATGATGGAAGAGTGTGATGGGTATGAAGAAATTAGTTCAATCACAAGTAGACCATCAGCTCTAGAACTGATAACGCCTTGTCCAACTGGTCATGGTCAACATCGATCTTTATGGTGCGAAGTTCCAGAAGTAAAAAATAGTGGCATTATAGGTAAACTATTGTTTAATAATTATTAAAAATGAAGAAAAAGTATAATTCTTAATTTATTATGTTTTAGACACATTAAAACCTCGAGAGCGAAAATTGCAAGAAGCTAAGTTCGAATTAATCACGTCTGAAGCGTCTTATTTTAAGTCTTTAACTGTTCTCGAGAAACACTTCGTAAATAGTTATTCAATGAATGATGAAACAATATTAAGTAAAAATGATCGGAAGATTCTATTTGGTAATGTTAATCCAGGTAAATCATATATTTTTTAATTATGAAAACTACTAGTTTTGATATATAACTTTTTTTTCAGTACGAAAATGTTCCGAAAAGTTATTGGCGGCATTAGAAAATTGTTGGCAAGACAATATATTACTTAAAGGACTCTGTGAAATTTTATACACACATTCCAAAGAAAACTTTGAAATTTTTGTAAAATATTGCTCAAATCAAATTTATATAGACCGCACTTTAAAGTCATTGAGGTAAAATACTTTATTGAATAGTAAACTAATAATTGCGTCATTAAAAATATTATATACTATATTTTAGAGACAAAAATTTTAAATTCAATGAAGCATTACAAAGACTGGAATCAGATAATAAGTGCCAATCGCTCTCTCTTCATTCGTTCCTAATGTTACCTATGCAAAGAATAACTAGATTACCTCTACTCGTTGATGCTATTTTATCACAAATGGATTCTTTCGAAAATTCTCTGGAATATCAAATGTGCGAATTAACTTTAGCTTCTTTAAATTCTGTAAGTATTTTAAATTTTAACAAACATTTACGTAGTTAGGTAATAACAATTTTTTTCCTTAAAGATTGTACAAAATTGCAATGAAACTACTAGAAAATTAGAACGTTATGAAGAAATGTTGTTACTAAGTCGACAATTAGAATTTTCTAGCAAAAGAGAAATGAAAGCTATGTCTGTAGCTTCTAGTTCACGTTGGTTAGTCCGTTCTGGTTCTATGTTACATTTGACTAGCCCTGATGCTAAATTAACGTTTAGCAGAAAACTAATACGACCAACTAAGCTGTACTTCTTCCTATTTAATGATATGTTTTTCATAGCGAAACGCAAAAGGTATTTCAAAATGAACAAATGCAATTATAATATTTTAAAAATAATGTTTATGCTATATGTATTTTTTTTTTTTTTTTACAGCGATGAGAACTATACAGTGGTGGATTACTGTGCAAGAAATTTTGTACAAATGGTCGACGCCACTGAATTAATTATTACTTCATCCTATAAGAATCTTTTGATGTTGACTATTCTAGAAAATCATGAAGCGAAAACTATTGAAATGGTAAACTTTTTTTCGAAAATTCCATATTTAGATAGTAGGAATATAATAATATAAGATATTTATGTAATTTAACAGTTATTGAGTTGCGATTCTGAATCTTCAAAAAAACGTTGGATTGAAGCAATGTCGCCTCCTATCAGTTCAAATCCTGACGAAACACTGTATAATGAATGGGACTGTCCTCAAGTATTTGTAGAACACTTATATGCAGCTGTACAACCTGATGAACTTTCATTGCAAACCGGAGACATAGTAAAAGTTTTGACAAAAATGAATGATGGTAATTTTTATTATTATTATTATTATTATTATTATTATTACCAATTTTAGAGATTGATAATATATTTAAAAACGACTTATTTATTAATTAGGGTGGTATCATGGTGAACGGATTCGCGATGGCGAGAAAGGTTGGTTTCCTGGTAATTATACATCAGAAATAGCATCACAACATGCTAGAGCAAAAAATCTAAAACAGCGTTATCGCTTGTTGGCCATGTCTGGAAGTTACCTACAGTCTCAACAAGACAAAATTAAGAAAAAGTAGTAATTAAATTATTTAAATCTCATCATTATTACGTATGTTTGATTTAACATTTTTTAAAGCCACTTAAAAATACATATAAAAACCATAAAATGATAACACATTTTTAGTTAATAATATTTGTCTGTGAGTTTTGACTTGTGTTTTAATATATTTATATACAATTAATATAATATACGTACACTTTTAAAATATGTCATAAAATATTAAACATATACTTATGAGTTATGATAATGTATAGTTTGTAAATTTTTCACAAACGCCAGTAAAAAAACATCTAATTTAATTAGATAGAATATGTTATGGTTAGTTATTAATTTAATTTATTTTGTTGTATAATGTAAAACTATTTCTCCTAGTTGAACACTTACCTTGACAAGGTTAAACAGTTAACCTCGCTCATTTAATTTTAATTCAATAAATGTAAATAATAATTATTGTTTCTGATTATTATTATTATTATTATTTAATGTATTGTTACTGTTATTTACAATTGTACTTTTTATGATTTTTATTTAAAAGTAAAGTATAGAAAATATTATGAATTTACTATAAATGAGTATTTAATATTTTGATATCACCTATTATAATATTCAGACATCACCTATAATATAATTTAAGAGAGTATTACATACTCACTTTTTGGTTACTAAACAAATTTTAGACACCTTATAACTCCGTTGTATCCGACTGTGACAGACTCCTACTGATACGTTGTCATGTCACTGGCGTATTTTCAAAATGTTTCTGGAATGGCGTAAATACTTTTTCAAGATATTCCATTTTAATTTTGAACTTTTTGAAATATTTAACCTTAAATACACTTAACTTTGATATTTTTAAAATAATTTTGTAAAATATTTTGCATCACATTGAAAAAATGCATGAATAAAAACGAATGATGAATAACATTTTTCAACATTACAAATTTTTCTATTCATACATTATTCTTAATTGTTTTAAACTTTTATATGAAAAAAATGCGTAGTAAATGGTGGTATTCATTTTTAGATTATTTTAAGATATTTATTTTAAAACAGAATATTTTTAATTTAATATTTAGGCACACATGACGAAAAGGTTAACAGTCTTTGACAGAAATATTACTAAAAACAAGATTACAGTTTATAGGTCATAAGAGTTGTAAAATATAATATAAAAACATTAATTTGGTTCTTTAAATTTTTAATTGATAAATATTCTTTAAGTTTTAAAGTTGATTATTTCATAGTTCGGTAATAAATGATATAAGTACCTAAGAACCCGGTCCTAGTAATAATTTATGATGTTATATTTATCGAAGTTTGATTACCAAAAAACTCCATCCATATTTGTAAAATAATTTTAAATGGTATGTAAATACATTAATTAGAAACTCGAAAATTTGTTTAAAATATTTTTAATAAAAAAAATATGTATAGGTGTATATAAATAAATGAAAAATAAATATATATATATAAAAATATTTTAATCATTATTAAAATCCTTTTTTTTTTTAATTTTTTTTTAGACTTGAGTAAAATATTACATACTCTGTGATAGTTTCAAGTGCTTAGAACCAATATTTTCATATTCGGATTTATGAGGAAATAACCTCTAATAAGTTTTGTCAAAAATCAACAAATTACCATGTAATAAAATTTTGTACCAAAAAATGGATACGCATGAAATAATTAGATCATAACGTCAAGTCTTCTGAACGATAAATTGTTCATAAAAAAATATAAAACTAATAAACATTATCGTAAAACGAAAAAACATTTTGCACCTCACAGAATCTAAAATTTAGTTATTATATTCATTTTTAGGACATAATAATTACTTTTTCAGCCATTACACTCCACTTACAATTATTATTTAATTATTATTGTTTAAAAATTCTATCTACAACAATTAATTATAGGTACCTATTTAAGTTTTGAAATACAATATTTTTTGGTTATGAGGGGTTTGAGTACCCCTAACACCCCGCCCCCCGTAAATTCGCCAAAATATTTTCTATATAATTTACAAGAATCGTGTTATCTCATAGTAAGTATTAGAGATCAGTCCGGGCCGGTATTTTCTAGCCCGGCCCGGCCCAGACAATTTTGTTTTGCGATCCGGCCTGGCCCAGCCCAATATTAAAATAAAATTTCTAGACCCGGCCCGGTCCAGCCCATTTACTTTTACGATACAACCCAGGCCGGTCCGGTATTAAAAAAAAAATTCTAGGCCCGGCCCGGCCCAAACCCGGATTCCGGTCCGGTCCGGTCCGACCCGGGACCGGACTGATCTCTAGTAAGTATAGCCATACTATGGCAACTGTTTTTATATTTTTAGATTAAACTACTTTTTATTTTTAATTACAATTTAATCGAAAGTTGATATAAACAATGGCTGCATTAAATTCACGATGATAACTTTAACTATTTCTGTGTTTTATATATCGGTATTTGAACATAAATACAATTTGTGAATGAAAAACCAAGAAATTAATATTTTTATAAAGAATAATTTATAGTTCGTTTAAATTTTAATTCTATGATTAATAAAAGAGTGTCAGCGTGGACATTTTTAAGGGATTCTATATAGGCAATTTATAGGATATTAAAAAATAAGTGGAAATCTAACAATTGAAAAATGTTTATTTGCATTTTAAAAATGAATAATAATTATAAATTATAATTGGTCTCTACTATATAATTTTTTATTGTTGTTGGTCTTATGAATTTATAACATTTTGTTGAAAATCTTACTTTTTTATTTCTCATTTTTAACAACTTAAAAACTTCGTAAAAAGATGAAACAAAAAATAATAATAATAATAAAATACTATCTAACGTCCTACATATAGCCGTTTTGTAATATATGCATTTAAACATGTTTTATAAGTTATCAAAAAACTAACTTTTTTGTTTTTTTAAATAAATATATCACTTGAAAAAATTAAACATAGAAAATAGGCTACGTAAGGCATTAGATAATGTTGTTATCTATAATTTATTTTTGGTTTTAAATTTCTAAGATGTTTGTAAGTTGTTAAAAATTAGAAATGCTAATATGAGTTTTTCATTTAAAATTGTTTGCGCTGATGTCACCTTAAGAGAATAGTTGTAGTTTATAACGAAAGGGAAACTTTTATATGTAATATGTTTTTAGTTATTACATACTATGTAGATAATATTTTTAAAAATACCTAAATTACGTTACTAGTAACAAAATAAAAAAGATATCTGGATTGATTTTTCGTGAATTAACTAAATACAAAAAGTTATATAATGTAACATTCTACATTTTTAAATATGTATAAAAATTAATATAATAATATAAAATGTTAAAAGGCAAAACTATTTTTTTTTATATATTATCGCCAGTCTTATTTTGTATTTATACAAATGTAACGCTTTATTTTACAAAGTTACTTATGAATAGGACTCAGATGTTATAGGAGTTGCATATATATTTATATATGCTTTAAATTTATAGCAGACCATTCTAGAAATTCATTATAGACAATATGACGAGTTTAAAAACGTAAATTTAAAATGTGTATTTTTGCATATTTCGTCAATTTTATTGAAAAGAGTGCATACCTATTTCTTAATTTTCATATATTTTTATGCATATTTAATATTTTGCGACAAAAAATTTATGCTTTTTTATTTTTATCTGCAGTGTGTTTTATATTTAATAAAACATTTTCAATATAAAAAAATAAAAATAAAATATTCAATAATGTATTGATATTGTCGTTGTCAGCTATTAGTTTAACAACAACGGCACGGTATGCATTTTATATTCGGTACACTGCCAATACACCATAAATCAAAAATCATAATTTATAATATTATTTTCTATATAAAGTACACTATAAAGTGTTAGTAAATGTACATATAAAAATTTTTTTTTTGTGCATATTTTGTCTATTTTAACTACTATAATTTCTATAACTTCCGAGCCTTACAGTTATAAATAACTAACGTAATTGACTCGTACGTTACTACAAAAAGTAAATAACGTAATTACCATTATGTTCTTCGAAAAAATAATTATGTTACAGTAACGAGTAACTTCTGTTACGTTATATCACAACATTTATTATACGATATACATATGTACTAAAAAGTTAAATACACTATGTAAATTAAAAATGTTTTATTGAGTCGATAATATTTAGAGGACAAACCCGAATTTTAAGGGGTTTTGTATAGGCAATTTTTATGATATTTTAAGAAAATTGAAAATCCTAAAATTCTAAAATATTAAATTATATTTTAAAAGTAATTTAAAAATAGTCATGTGTCAGTATCATTTTTTACTGTTGTGTTATCACGATATTTGTTAAAAATCACTTTCAAGCATTATAACCACAACTTTTTTCTGTATAATCGCAGATGCGAGATGTATACAAAATATGAAAGACGAGAATATTTACTGTGCTCTAGAGTGGAGTTTTTTTAAATATGTTTTTTTGATAGCCTAAAATCCGTGATTGAAAATCGTGAAATTTTAAAATATAAAAAAAAAAAGTATTAACTGAAAAAAAAAACTCTACGCTACAGCATATTAAATATTCTAGTCTTTCATATTTCGTGTACATTTTGAATCGACGATTTCTATGTGGGGAGTTGTAGTTATTGAACGCTAACGTATTTTAATATCGATAAAATGGATGTGTAGCATCCTCTTAATTAATATAGGTACATTATATACATATAGGTCCGAAGGTGCGTATAATTATAGTGCAATATGAATCCTATACAAGTCTGGATTACATCCCTGATGTTTTTTTCATTTTTATACTTTTCGTAATTTATCTTGTATATAACCTGATATATATTATGTAAATTCTATTGTAATTTTTTTTTTTTTTTTTTATACCTACGCTATGCAAAATACAATGACCTGGGTGTTGGATACTTGCCTCGTATGACTTTACTCGGAGCAAGCTAATGTTCATTTTTCCTTGGCTATTTACTACTTTCTAATGCATTCCACACATATGATAAAAACAAATAAATATAAGTAGTAATAAATAGTAATTCGTAAAAAATTGAATAATAATCAAAAACAACTTGTACACGTACACTATAGTATGAAATCTTGCGAAAACACGTCATACACGCAGTCATACGTGTATCGACCTACAAGCTGTCCAACTAGTAATTTTTGACATTATAGGCAAGGGCACCCACAGCAGACACAAGACGACTACCCCTCCTGAAGTTCTAAAATGTACTGTTTTTATTATATTATGTTAACATTTTTTTACTTATACTAAAATATATGAATACGTCGTATATCTTATAATAGGAATACGTGTTTTACTCGTTTTTATACGTATATATTATATATATATATATATGTATATTCTTCGTAGTTTTTTTATTACACTTGAAAAAAAAATACAGAGAAAATCTAAAAACCACCACCGTAAATAGTAGGTACCTACATAACAACTAGATAAAATTTTCCACCGGAAAATAAGTAAGCATGAAACATTTTAAGCACACCTTTTACAAGAACATAACATAGAAAAAAAACATTCATAATTTATTGTAAACCCAGCTGCACATTTCTCGCACGGATAAAAATATAACATTTTTTAAATCACATACTGCAGTAAATCCCTGTTTTTAGCGATGTTAAAGGCGTTCTTATTAAAATACATATTATTATAATAATACAATAATAATAATAATATAATATTATATACTTTTATTGTCAGAATGATTTAAATAGTACTTAATATACGTTATACACTATACAGTCTACATTATTAAATAAATAAATTAAAATAACTATTATTATAGAAACTTACAATATTCAATTTACGGGGAAAAACAGTTTTACGATCGAAGACGATTTGAGTATTTTTATTTTTTCGTTGAATTTATAGCTTTAGTTTGATTTTAAAAACGAAAAAAAAAATTGTAAATTTCTTGTTTCCAATAATTATGTACCTGATTCAATTATTATTAGGTATATATACTATCACCCACCTCCTATATATATATATATATACTACGACAATTTTCGATATTTTGGAATTTTAACCAATTTTTCTCGTAGTTATTAAAATGAAAACAATAAAAAAAAAAAAAAAAACACTCGGATCGACGCATATATAGTACATTTATTGATTGTTTGAAAATCTGTTTTCAAAATTAAAATAAGAGCGCATCACATGAACATATCGAAAATTTGTTTCAGTCGTTATACTGTTTTTGTGAAAAATTTATGTGGGCCATTATGTGTGTATATAATATATAATATATATATATATATACAAGTGTTTAAATTATATGAATAATTTATATAAAAATGTTTGTAGCCTTATGCTATAAGAGGGGAGGATGTTTTTATGTGTTATTTTAAAACCGCTCCCAAGAGACCAAGATTTGAAAGTACGCCACTGGATGGGCTGACAAAGACGCAAGCCACCGCTATATTATTATAGACTGCTGACTTCGGTATCGAATGGAATGGATTGCGCGAGACGCTATACAGGCCTATAAAAATTCGATTCGGCGCACGCACTATCTGTCAGTTGGACTGCTGTACACGTAGCGCGTGCACGTGAAACGGTATTTCTCGTGTCTATACATTTGTTTTTCAGGTTTTTTTTTTTTGATAATTACTTGCAAAATAAAAAATTATAAATTTATTTTTCAAAAGCTTTACATGGAAAAACACATACTTGCTGTATACTAAAAAAAAAATGGGGAAAAAATCGGTATATATATCTACCATCATAGGCGTGTCTACGTGTCGTTCCTATCATACACAGGCACGACCTGCAAAATCAGCCGCAAATTAAAATTTTGTCTGAATTACCATGTTCTGGGCTATATTATACAAATATATTATTCATGACAACATCCATATATGTCTGTGGCTAATATAAAATATATCTATTGTTATAAATTTTGTTTTTTTATTGTGTAAGGAAAAACTACCCAAAAATGACGAAAAAACAGCAAAAATACAATTTTGTCAAATCGAGATTTTTCATTTCTACGTAATTTCGAAAATAATAAATTTAAAATCTTGAAATTTACAATGAATATTTAATTTAGTAATATATTCTCGTAAATTAAATTTTTTTTCAATTGTGGCCTATTTATGAATATTTTAGATTTTGAGGTTTCTACGTTCTAAAAGGGTTAATTTTGGGTTTTAAGACCTGAACATTTTATACAACGTTAAATATACGTTACTCTAATTAAATTCAAAAATCTGTAGTCACGATTTTTTTTATAGTCATTTAAATATTTTTTTTGACAAAATTATCAATTTTGAGGTATTTAAGTCCAAATAGTTGGTAAAATTAGATTTTAATACCTAAAAAAATTTGATGTAACGTTAGTTGTGCATTATTTTAATTGTTTAACTAAATTTAAAATATCGTCTGGAAAAAGTCTTTTAGATTTTGAGCGTAGTGAGGGAGCTAGTGGTTTTAGTACACCGAGGCTGCACTCAAAATCGTTTTTTTTCGAGTTCAATGACTTATTTTTACATTGCTTTCAAATGAAATACATCCACCAAGAGTAGGTAGATATCCTATCCGATAAGTGCTTCCACCCGATGAGCGAAGTGCACCTTATTTTGTTGAATAAATTAACAGCTATAACTTCTAAGACGATTAATGATTGAATTAATTTCCTAATTACAAATGATAGAACAAATTTTTGTACATTTTTATAATGTAATAATACTTTTCACTACCATTCCTGTGACTAGCTGCAGTTCGTGCGAACGTGCATTTTCAAACATGGCCATCGTGAAAACAAAACTTTGCAGCACAATGCTCATGAAAGACTTGAGTCACTAATATTTTTCATTTCAGAATTTGGTATTTTGAATTTTTAAACAATTAATTACTTGACTATGAGAGAAAAATGATAAAAAAAAAAAATGTTGACCTTTTTTTTGGGAGGGGGGTGAGTGCATGACCCGCGAAGAAAGTCTGGACACGCCAATGATATCTAGGTAGGTGTATATAGTCAAATTTGGAGGTGAAACAAATCGCGTAATGTAACATATATAGTTACTGATCTACCATCACGGTTACATATTGTTTGACAGAGTAGTTGAAAAGTGAGCGGTGGAGAACAACATACGTCACGAAGTTGTGCACCCGAAAACTAAAACATTGCTTGCAGTTGAAGTACTGATAGTTTAAATTTTGTAAGCTGTACAGTTTAAACACACATAATATAGTTGCAAATTACTATAATTAGATTCATATTACGAAAAGATACCGTTTTGGAGTCCATATATATATATATCGGCGGACCAATGTAACGATGTCACGAAACAAAACAAAAATGATCATAAATTCGAAATACAAACAACAAACAATCAAGGAATTTTGAACTCGAATGGGTCGGCTCGGTTGTTCAGTTACGAAATTTTCTAAATAATATGGAACAAAAATAATACGGGCACTCGTGTAAATGACTATTCAATTAACTATTTACTTAATGAAAATAAAAATGTACCATTCATTCACAATATTTAAATGAGGTTAAATTTTGCAAACATTAAAAAATAATGTGTATTTTATATTCATACTATGTATATTACTAAAAGTGTATTATATATTATGCAGAAAATAAACAAAATTTAAATTATATTAAAACTGATTGAGGCATAGTGTAGTGTGTTTTCAGTTTTCTATAGAACTCATTAACTATACCTACTTGTATACATATATATATATAATATGTATACAATAAAGACTAAAAAGTTTTAGTAAAACGTATTTCTATTATTTTAAATTAAAAGTTTAAATAGAGTGCTAAAAATAAACGCTTAATGTCTTAATTTTTTGAGGTGTCCTAACACATTTCGATTTGTCGTTTACAAATCTCGCTGTAAGTTCCCAACCCTGTGTATAGGTATATAAGTATATCTACTATAATGATCTATATAGAGTAGATACAATTTAAATTACCACTGTTTTGCTAAATGACAACAATTTTTTTTTTTTAAATTATAATTCTATTGAATGATCGAATTCAAAACATATTTATAAATATTTGAACTTTATACTATGATGATATAGATAATTAAAATTTCAATTTCGTTATTCATTAAAATAATCGATTTCGTGCCTTTAGGTGTATCTAACAAAATATGAAATAGTTTATATGACTTTGAAAAGTAAATAGGTATTTACACTTTTTTCTATAGGTATAAGAACTATTAAGATAGGTAGGTAGGTATTACAATAATATAGGTAAATATACAGATGTTAAAATTTTATTTATATTTATATTTCTAAAAAAATTATTGTAAATTTATATAAATAATGATGTTATGAGTAAACGTTTTTTATTACATAGTCAGAAACTTTAAACTTGCAAATATTTTGAAAATGTATTTATTAATATTTTGTTTACTGAACGCAATAAGACAATCATATCATATTTATAATTATAGCGTAATATTATAAATGTATAGGTATATACAATTATATTAAGCATACATTATAAAATGTTATTTTTATATGTACTAACTATACATTTTAAGATTAAGAGGATGCTATTACACATCCAATTTAACGATATTAAAATACGTTCACGCTCTATAACTGCAACTTCATTCTTATATAGTATGTTTACAAAATATAATTAAACATTTTTTTTTTTTATTGTTTTTATTAAATTTTAAAATTTCACGATTTTCAATCATAGATTTCAGACTTTCAAAAAAATTTATTGAAAAAAAACTGGAATACAGCAAATATTCTCATGTTCCATATTTTGTATACTTACCTTTTCACTTTGCAATTACACAAAGAATATTTGTAGTTATAGAGCGTGAATGTGATTTTTAACAAATATTGTGATAACACAATGATAAAAAAGATACATGGATATTTTAAAAACTTTAAAAATATTTAAAAAATTTTGAATTTCTATTTTTTTTTTTTTTTTGAATTTTATAAAATTGTCTATACAAAACTTTTTAAAAATCTGGTGTGTAGTGTCCTCTTAAAAGTAGTAAATTTATATATACAATATAATAATAGTTATACGCATAATTCGATTCTAATAATATAACTATACAATACAAATGGAAGACGTTTAACACTAATTCATTAGTTTTATTCGTCTCTTTTGTATGAATTATGAATTTCATTTGAAATATTTATTTAAATTTTAAAATATAATTTGATACAAGTAAAAAATTATTTGTACAATCTGCCTTTATTGAAAAAATTACGAAATTTTCAATTGTAGACAAACATAAATAAAAATACTTTAAGCGGCACAGTTGCTGTTTAAAACTGAGAGAATATTTAAAAACCAATATATTATGTTTTGTTTAAAAATTAAGTAATAATTCATATCTTTCACGGCAGGCCCGCCTTTTGGAGGATGAACGACGAGATAATAAAAACGGTTAAAACAATTTACATAGTTTTACAAACGCCACTACGTTTATACCATATCATTTTATCAATACAATAATTTTACATGGATATTAACTAATGCATTTAATTTAATTGCCTACTCGATATAAATAAATAATAAATATAATATAATATTTATTTATATGTATATTATTTATTATTTTATATTCTATGTATAATATATATTTATATTTCCAATGCTTCGTCTATGGCAACAATTTTTAGCGCTGGAGTATTTTTTGGCATATTATAAAAGATAGGACCTCATGAACGATAAACCGCAGAGACCTACGAACTGACTAGTGCAAACGGTCGGTCGATAAGTGTCTATAGTTATGAATTTGTGATGTCCGAATACGATAATTGTGTATATAGTTGATACAATATTATGGACTTTATTACCATTTTTTTAAATTTTTTTAATAAAATTTAATACAATTTATGCGGCAGAATGCACCAACGGATATCATATAGCTGATGCGGTGAAAAATGTCGTGGAAAACGTTATGTAATATAGCTCAGGTCTAATGGGAGATTGGAAGCAGTGATTTATTAAGGGGTTATGTGTAGGCAATTATTTGATTTATCCACATTACACAGTGTGTTTGTATAAGTATAGTATTTGATCTTTAGTGTGTGTAAATACGTTTGGCATAATAATGATAGCGTGTACATTCGTACGCACAGGCACATGTCAACAAAACGACATTTGAAAAGACGCGAAATCCCATTTCCAACATACCGATTGACCTAGTGATGCAATAATAATAATTCTTATTATTATTATAATTATTTTATTTATTCTGAAAACTGATCTGAATTCGTTGTGTAATCCACATTAGAACGAAATTTCAATTTTTTAATTTTTTTTTTTGAATATGTCAATTTTTAAATGTCCGTTTATTTTATTAAACTAATAGTCATTTAGACCACGCAAGATATATACATTTGCGTATTTAAAATTTAATATTATAGTTATTTAGCCAGCAATTTAAATTGGTTGGCCCGTATAATAGGTAGTGACTACTGCAGGCTCAAGGCGGTTTCACAACCTACCGTATTTACGTGAACCGTGTGTTCCGGAAAAACATAATACCCTGTCATTGGTTGAATCATGCGACTATCTAGCGGTTGAATAGTGGTTAACCTGGGAATACCTTACCTATACCGCGTATACCAAAAAGTAGAAAATATTCCTACTCGAACGATGTGTTTATTGAGTGGTTACCTGGTAAAAGTACAATATTCAAAATTTCACGCATGAAATAATTTGTTAAATATAAAAATAGAAAATATTATATAAAATTATAATAATGGTAATAGGTATTATTTCTCGATTCCCGAAAATTAAGTTATAAATATTTGTAACAATAATACGTGTTACCACTGGTTACCACAGAATTCTCCTATTCTGTGCTATTATCAACCACGTCACTTTAATAATTTTCCGTGAACATATTCTAAATAATCACGTAACACGTAATCACGGTAGATTATGAACCCACCTTTATGCTTTTCGCTGGTTTACTTTCAAATTAAAAATATTATGAATTTTTACTGTCTAAAACATGATAATTCTAGTCTAGCGTCACTGGATAGTAGTAGGTACTATAGTATTGGAAAATAAGTGAGTTATTTTATTTTTATTGTATTGAAAATTTCAGACAAAGTTGTTCAATCACGTTCAGTCGGCGCAAAAACAGAAAGTTGAATACATTTTTATTGGTACAATGTTTTGTAGTAGTATTTCGGAATGTAGTCGGTAAAAATATTGAAAAAAGTTGATGTCTGTTGCATATTCAGCATTTCAGTGGGTATTATATATGTTACGGGCAAAAGTCGAAATCGGGCAAACCTGAGAAATGCCCGGGCAAAACGTGAACTGCCCACTGTACCTGGAAAAAACATCATATTTCGGTTTTTGCCCGGGCAAACCTAGTTGTGATTAGCAACATTTGGGGCAACATTGTATAGCCTCTATACATTTGAATATTTTACAGTATACAAATGTTGATTTTAATATTAAATATAAATAAAGATAAAATAAATTTCTATTATTAATTTATTTAATCAATAATGGTGAAAATGCGTACAAATAATGGTAAAAATATAATAGTATTATAATGTTAATTTAAAGAATTAAAAAAAGTGAAATACGATAAAATGTGTAATATATCCAACATTTCGTTGCATTTTACAAAATATATAATGTTACCATTGGTTTTATTAGATGGAATTATTAATTTTTTTAGGCTCACCGATTGTGAGTAGGTACGTCAAATCTGTTAAGTCGCCTCTACTCGTTTGTGGTTTTTTTTTTTAATTGTCTTTCGCTTGTTCTACCTCTTTTATAAGTTCGTCGTATATTTTATAACTTATAAGATCACTACATTCATTTTTTGTAATTTCATTTAATTTATTTTCAAATTTAGTTTTAAAGTCGGACACACACACTTCGTTAGTCATTGCTAAAGAAATAAATATACAAATGTATAAAGTATACTTGACTAGTGGGAGTTTTGCTTAAGTTTGAGTTAAGTGGAGTTAAGTTTTACCCGGGCATTTCTGAGGCTTACCCAATTTCGACTTTTGACCGTAGCATATACATTTAGTATCAAATAGCACAAGCGGTAGGGATTGTCTACCGGTCATCGTCCGATTACTGTATATTTTATATTTGTATTATTATTACGATTTGTGACGTTAAGAATAAAAGACTATATTATATTTTTACGTTTGCGTTTTTATTCATACTAATAAAAGACTCCACAAATTTTGATATTAAATGTATATAATACCTACTGAAATGCTGAATATTCAAAAGTGTCTTTTTTTTTTGCTTATTTCCATTTCAAAGATGTATTTTCGTTTTTAAGACACCCCTTCCCCATAAATATTTCTTCTCGCCGCCCCTGTGTGGCCTGCATAAAATTATGCGTATTAAAAAAAAAAATTAAAATGACGCCACTGATATAAATATCCGTGTATACACACAGGTATATTATACAATAATGGATACGATAAAAGACGAGACATTTTTTGAATTGCCACCACGAATGTAATAACAGTCAGAACGGGCTCGAACCGATTGCAAAATATATGGTATACTCTGGTGTATACAACATGCTAAAAGTCACTTTTTTGGGTAGTCCACAACCGAATTTCTAATTGCTTACAAGTCAAGGGGAAGTGGACCTAACTACTCGTGGATTTGGATACCTCCGGTTTTCTTGAAGTTCCTTATTTATGAGTGCTCATAGAGGGGTCAGGGGGAGGGACATGTTCCTCTGGAGAATTACTTTACAATGGATTATAATATCTCAAGTAATAAATATATTATTATTATAATCAGTTTGAGCATTAAATAACCATTTACCACCCATGTTCCTTTTTCCACTATAAAAGTCAAATTTCAAAAAATACTTTCTTAGCGGGAGTCTTTGTCATTAAATGAATATTCCCCGTTATTGTTATTGCCACCCATGTTATTTACTGACTACCATATTTATATGATTAGAGTTTCGACTAAATATTAAGCCCCGATAGGTAGGCTGATAGATAGTGTATGAGGAAGAATGTCCCGAGTTCAAGTCAGGCCAAATCGAAAATCTTTGCAAAGAAATTTGTCGGGTTTTTTTTGTGGCTTTTGATATTTATTATCTAATGTTTATTTAATATTAAATTACAACAATATATAAATATTTAAATTTGGTTAATTTAATGGAAAACCAATGAATATGAAATGAAAACTAAATTTTAAATAAATATTGAATACTCGTATATTGAATATTTAATAAATATTTTCTTATTACTTGGGAATTTAATAGTTTAACTTAATGACCTCCTCCCCTCCCTAATGGCCAGTTTTACACAAGAGTATCCTATATTCCTATCAGCAAGTGTCAGCTAGGTATCAATTGAGTATAAAATGGGAAGTATCCCGACAGGTTATAAAAAGCATTCCATCAGGAAGTTTCTACTGAGTCCTCCTCCCATAAATTAATTTTTAAATATCACAAAATGTATAATTGAAATTTTCGCCCCTATTAATTATAACTAAAACTTTAAAAATATAAGTTTGTGTATTAAATTAAATGTTTGCTCGATATAAATTTCTACCCAATATAAATAGATAATAATTATAAATTTGTGTCAGGTAGTTTAGGTTTACTTTAATCCAAAGCAAAAGTATGTATGTTGTACAATTAAGAGGACAGCTGTTCTAGTTATAGTAGTAAAATCGGTTGTTGAAATTTCAATTTCATGAATATGAGTTAATTTTAATATATTATGACGTAATTATAATTATAACATGAAGACCATAATCTATAAAATGTTTGAATTATTTCTTCGATAAATTTAATTGTTTTTTAAAAGTATAAATATGAATATTTGACTTAAAATATAATAATTCCTACACATCAATTACCTATATTATGCTTTCTTATTATTATCATAGGTGATAGGTCAGTATATCCAAAAATTATTCGTGGAATCAGGTACTAGTCATGTTTATTTCAATATATATTATTGGCAAACTATCACTTATATTTTATTACGGAGACTCGAGAGAACAGCATACACCTAATTTTAATGAGGTTATTTTATAGAAATTAGATTTTAAAATTTAATTATAGGTTTTTAAGAAAACTTGAAATATTAATAATTAAAATTTTCAAATAAATGTATAAACATTTTTTCAAGCATAGTATATGAAAAGATCCCTTAAATTTACATCTGTATACAGTCCTCTTAATAATTTAAACAAAATTATTGATTTTTTTTTTAAATAATTATGAAAACATTAATTAATTAATCAAGAGATTTTTTAAGCACTTAACTCATATTATGTTTTAAAAATCATTTTATTATAAGGCATAGGTACTATATAATATATATGAAATTGTATAATAATTAAAAACCACTTTAAAAAAAGATCGTTGAGAAAGCATAGATTCTCTTATATTTTCTTATAAAATTTCGCCAAAATACTGATATATCAATTATATTTACTATATTTTGTTTTTATTTTGTGTAGTGAAAATTTCGCTCTATTGACTGTTAAATATACATAGATAGTCGAATAGATATATGTTATCATATCAAGCAATGACAGTATCATTAATATATAAAATTTGTATTATAAGTAAAAATTTATAGAATAACGCCAAATTTTAGATATATATACATTTAAAAATGTTTAAAAACCCATTTGGAAAAGAATATAACTTTGCAGTTTACTGTGAAGTCTGAACTCTGAAACAGTGATAAGACGAGTGATAAACATATAAAAAATAATAACCAATTGTTTTTATTATTAATTTTACGCAATTAATATTGATTTATAATAAAACACAAAAAATATCTGACGTCTCGGGTATCTAAATACAGTCCCGATTTCTGGAATTATGAATGGATTTGTTGTAAGAATCGTTCTTGGGGTTAAAAATATAGATTTTTGATTTAATTGATTTATTTTTCATATCCCTAGTTCGAGTTATTTTTTTCCTTAGTTCGAATATTTCTAATTGTGAGTTCAGTTTGGTTCGAAAATCGAACAGTTTGTATCATCATTAATTATAACATAATATTAAAGATTCGATAAACAATTTTAGTCTTAAAGTATAAAATGAAAATCATAAATTTCATGATAATAAAATGCATATTCTAAATTTAGGCTCCGAAAAATGAGTTTGACGCCACTGCATATTATTCGATCTATCTATATAGTGGCATACTCACTGATAGCGTTTTCCATCAATATGCACTATTGCACTTGAACAGTTTACTGATAATTTTCGATTACCGCGCTTGATCAGTGCAGTAGCAGATGAGACACGCGTTTTATTATCAAATCGTAATTTTATTTTAATACAATTTGCAATTTTTGGTGAAAGATTTATGGATATTTTGGATAAAATATATTATTAGTAACTATTCGTCGTCATAATCACTTTCGTTATATAAAAGATAATTTTTATGACATAATATTTTTTTATTATTCATATTGAATACGAAATGTATCTTCTTCTTCTTCTCCTTCGCATTCTCTCCCATCTATTTGGGGTCAGCCAAAATACGAAATGTATAATAATCGTAATTTAAAGTATAATGTATGAATGTAGGAAGTGTAACTGTGTAAAACAGTTTAATAAATTTAAATGTTATCTTGTTCATAAACAATCAATGTTTGTTATTAATTATCAAAATAATGATAAAGCACACGGTCCCGGAGAGCTCGTGCGATTATCACTGCACTGAGTGCAAAAACTGGTACAGTGTAATAACGTGGAACACGAAATCAGTAATTCGGCGTGCACCAGAATTATGGTGAAACAGAAAAATGTGCACTAGTGCAGTCGGTGCATTTAGGTGGAAAACGCTACGAGTTAGTTTACCGGTTAACGCAATGATGCCCAAACTTTTTTCTTTGGAGAGTCACATTAGTAAAATATTTCCGTCGTGCGGGCCAATAATATAAATTTAATATTTCATTACTACATTTTACCTAGGTACTTGTCTATGGTGTACCCATATAGTGACATAGTGTTAATTATTTTATTAGGAGATTTTCGTGTTACAAAGTTAAAAACATTGGAAACAGATATTCTTATAACCAAAATGTTTCAATAAAATTGTTCGTAGTGATTTTAGTCATTTTGAAAACTGTCAGCAAATGGATATAAATTACAATGTACAACAATTAATCCTTTCGTTAAAATGCTGCAAGAATTGCAAAACGATTGTTCATCTGGATTTTTTGATGTAAAATTACACATTGAGTATTACAAATTCATTTTACTTTGATGAATTTCAAAAATTGAAATAGATAACATGATAGGTATATTAAAATTTTATTCATCACTTTCATAACGAAGATTTTTATGCTTTACTGGACATTATGATGAAAATGACAATTGTTTTTGGCTCAACATATCTATATAAACATATATTTTCTCGCATAATAATTGATAATCAAACAAAATTAAATAATAGATCGTGATTAACGGATAGTTATCTTAATTCAATTTTAAAAATTGATACGACGAAATTCAAACCCAACTTCACATCATTGAAATGAAAGCCAATGAAATTCAAACACAAATTTCACATTAAAAAAATGTTTATATTAGGTATTTATTATCATTTTCAAAAAAAAAAAAAAATATATATTATAATTATCATAATTTTTTCGTAACATAACTATATAATTAAAAGTATTTTTTCATTAATAAAAAATAGAAAATTTTAATATTTTGAAAATAATTGAGAATTTTTTTTGTAAGTATATATTTTATAATAATTCAAAAAATGTTTGCGGGGGGGGGGGCATGGGTTTGGCATCGCTGGGTTACCTCTACTACAATTAATATTAATATCAGATTTAAACGAGAACCGTAATTAATAACACGCCATGATTATTTCAATGCGTCAGATTACAATGTGTACCTATATATATTTGAATCCTTTATCGAGTTTTTAAATAATATTATTATAAATATTATATGTTTATATTTTATTATAATCAAATAGGTGAATTTAATTTACTGGTCGGTAAAAAGCAATATTAATCATTAAACGATTGTTTACAAGTACCTTTATACTGTGGGTGTTTTGTAATTTTGGGTAATTTTCGTAATTTTAGGTCAATAATGTGATGAAATTAGTGTTTAATGTACCTATACATAGGTTATAAAAAAATTAAAATCCTTCTCAGATGTACATTGAAACTTGCACAAATTAAAAGTATGCCACTATAATTCTTCTTCTTCTTCTCCTTCGCCTTTTCTCCCAACTATTTGGGGTCGGGTCGGCCACCCTGGTCTTACACTTCCACTTAACTCTATCTCTCGCATCTTCTTCACTTACTCCCACCTTCCTCATATCACTCGCCATTACATCCCCCCATCTCTTTTTCGGTCTTCCCCTTCCCATTTTACCAACAACATGCATTTCCCTTACTAATCTTACTGCCTCAGACTCATCCCTCCTTAATACATGCCCGAGCCATCTTAATCTATTCTCTCTCATTTTGTCTACTATCGAAGCTACCCCTATACTACCTCTGATATACTCATTCCTTATTTTATCCTCTCTAGTAACCCCA
>JAIPRL010000711.1:74689-113640 GCA_025469235.1 Pemphigus obesinymphae
TGCCCACCACCATGTTTGCTTATCCTGTGGCATATTACCTCTACTCACGCCCACGACTTCCTTAGCAACTTTCTTAACACCCTCTGCTACCTTTTCCCACATTTCGTTTATATTCCCTTCCATGTTCTACATCCCTGTCCCAATTAGCTTCCTTATAAATACTTTTTCATTTTCACCCGTTAGTTTCCACCACCTAATCCTCGGTTCCTTAACTATATTTTTCTTTTTGTACACCCTCTTTTTCCTACATCAAATATCCATAACCATTAACCTATGTTGTGCTGTCACTCTTTCCCCAGGGATCACCTTACAGTCCTTACACTATTTCAAACCCCCTCTTTTCCACATAAAATAATCAATTTTTGATTTGTTCCCTCCACTCTTATAAGTTATATAATGCTCTTCCCTCTTACTAAAATAAGTGTTTACAATTGCTAATTCATATGCTGATGCAAAGTCAAGTATTTTTTCTCCAGCCTCATTTCTTTCTCTATACCCATACCCTCCATGCACTCTGTCATAATCTATTCTATCACAGCCTACATGTCCATTCACATCCCCATCAATTACAATATTCTCATTTCCTTGTACTCCTTGCATTACCTCATCCATCTCTTGCCAGAACCCCTCTTTCTGACTTTCAGAAAGTAACATAAGTAACATACAAAAGTATGCCACTATAATTATACTACCTATAATCTGCGATTCCGTATAATATTATGTTGTTTAAAACATACATTTAACCTATTCAACAAACAATACCTATACTTACATTAAACCACAATATACGAGTATATTATATAAATTATTTAGTGTACGTATGACGTCAGTACAATATTCAATCAGAATTGTTGAAATTGTTATTATCGTTGAACTTTGACGTAATATTGTTAATGTATATACAAAACGTATTATAATATATTATTAAAATAATATATATATATATATATGTATATATATCGTGTCACATTGCAAGTCACAGGCCGGAACGACAATATATATATATATATATATATATTATTGAGGCATTAGAGAACAAAAACCGTCACAACCTTGTGCCGACATAATGTATAACTCATTGTTTTTTATCCACCGGCATTCATCAATATCAACAAACCGAAATGTAATTTTTTAATGGAACGCCATTATAATATCACGTATACAGTATATACACTATGCATATATATATATATATATATATATATATATATTATATGTATATATAACAGAACTTAATCCCAAACATTCTATATAGTATGTGCTATTATAATATACGTAAAGGTGACAATCGATAACCGCAAATGATTCAAGTAGGTATAGCTGGTATAGATTCGTTGGGAAATATCTGCTGTCGCAAATATATATTTAAAGCATTTGCGTTTATTTTTATTTTTATACGTTCTTTATAATAAAGAACGTAAGCCCGCCGAAGTAGAATTAATCAAATAATCTCCGGTATCGATATATTTCAATTACAACGAGAATACCGAATTCGAGTATTAAAACATGTCGACGTGTGGGAAACAATATATATTTCTTAAAACTGTAAAACAAGAAATGAATAAAGTTATTACCTATAATGTATTATATCAAATATTATATTATAATTTAACCGGTGATTTAGAACTGAAAATCATTTTCTAATGTGTGATAAATAACAATATTATAGAAAAATTAATA
This sequence comes from Pemphigus obesinymphae, assembly GCA_025469235.1. Lineage (NCBI taxonomy): Eukaryota > Metazoa > Arthropoda > Insecta > Hemiptera > Aphididae > Pemphigus > Pemphigus obesinymphae. The sequence continues at coordinate 76,370 of JAIPRL010000711.1, forward strand.
AAGAAAAATATATTATCCTATTTAATACCAGAAAGTACAGTTCTTTTTTTTTTTAACTGACTAACATTAAGCCAGATTATTTTAGAAGTATAAAGTAAATGTTTGTATTGAATTATTATAAGGATAATTTAAACAAAATATTTAGACAACATTATAATTCCATTATCAAAAAAATTAGGTATATACATATATATATATATATTCAACATTTATAAAAGACCCTACGTAAAATTATTAATGCCAAAAAAATGTTTTTATAATAAAAAAATAAATAAATAGAATATATAAATATGTATATTGTATATGTCAATGTATATCCAATAAAAATACTCATATTTTTCTCAAAAATAGAAATGGCATAATATTGAAACTATGGGAACACCATGAATTGTATTCTATATGGCATTGCAGGGGGCGAATCTATGCCACGTTGGTCAAATTTTAGTGGCACGCGAAAAATTTGACTTATTAAAATTTTATTTTATTTAAAATTACTTTAATACTTTTGGGTATCAATTAAAACAATAATTTGTACCTTTCATTTTTGAATAGATATTAAAGTAATAAAAATCAGCTCATAAATAAAATAAAAATAAAGTATTTTTTTCTGACTTTCTATTTTTATTATAAGTAGGTAAAAGATACTTTCTAGGGTCCAATACGGATTAGGTTGAGTTGTTTTTATAAATTACCAAATTAGACCAAATCGGATCGGTCAGTTTTTAATATTCATTGGGTTATGTTTTATTTGGGTGTCTAGAATTTCCTGGAGATGATTTTTTGGCACGTGAACATTTTTTGGAACTTTACTTGCAAAAAGTTGGTACACCAAAAAAAGTTCACAGCCCCCTGCTACAGGGGATGTAAATATTTAGATTGCTAAATACTACTCTGTTATTACTTATATAATATAAACCTATATACGTTAAACATATTATGTTAAACGCAGAACTATTTATATACCAATATAAATTAAATACTATACAGAACACAATAAATTGCATGCGGTATACGTAAATAATTTTCTAATTAAGAAAGTTTGTAAGAACAATTTATAAAAGGTATTCAACGTTTTACTTTAAAATGTATCAAATATAGGTAATATATATATATATATATAAATACATTATTTTTTTAAAAATAAGATCCTAAATACTGTAAATGGAGATTTATATTATCAATAATATATAATAATAATAATATCAATATTATCAATATGTAATCGAATTTGGAAACTTATTGAATATATAATAATATATATATATATATATATTATATGCTATCCAGCATTTAATATGATATCAGGTACGACACTGTGATATTTTTTTTAAGGGGGCGGTTCAAGGCAAGCATATTTCTCCAGAGGTGAAAATTTTCCATACTCTATATTTAGTGGAATACTGAGAGAGGAAAATTTTTGAGAATGGAAATTTACTATTCAGAAATTCCTCACTTTTTACTAAATACATTATATTATTATGATTGGGTATTTGAGTCATAATGTAAGGTATTATAAAACTTTTATCCTATATCAAATAACCATATTGCCATTATATATTCTGTTTTCCGTTAATAGACCCCCATTAGTCTTGAGTACACCATTGCATATAACCAAATTTTTATCATATAAAATAATATTTATTTTACAAAGGTAAATTAAGATTATAAACAATATATAATCATTTTAAATTTAATTAAAAAAATAAAACTGTAATCTCTACCTATACCTATCTCTATATATTTCTATTTAAAAGATAGCATACAATTTGATTTTGCACATAATCTATATCTACTATATCTACCGTTATCAAATAGGTGAATGCTTAATGTACCTATAAGTAGGTATTCATATACAAGATTCATTACACAGTTTATAATACAAAGACGGCTATACACATATTATAGGTATCTGTGGTTCCTAACCACTGACACGTTTAAATCGTGAAGTGCAACGAAATATTATCATATCACACAAATAATTTACCATTTTTATTAATTGTAATTATATAAATATAATTTTCATATATAAATTATTATTATAATTCAATATTGTAAATCGTAATTAATTAAATTGGAAGTAGGTACTTATTAATATTTGAATCATGAAAATATATAAAAATGTAGCAAATTTCAGAGTGGGTAGGGAGTGGCGAATAAAGGCCAATAATTTATTTTGGGGAGGGGGCGCAGGCGGTCGTCAACCCTCGTCTCGTCGTAGCGCTATGCACGGTGTTTATAGTTATTATTTTGGAATGTTGGAATTGAATTAGCATTGTTCGTTTTGACAAAATTTGTCAATACAAAAGCAATTTAATAGTGTACACTTTTTTACACGAAGTGTATACCAAAGTGTTCGTTTTGAATTAGTGTAGTCGTTAACAGTGTTTGTTTTAAAATAATGTTATATCGGTGTACACATTTTTCACACCGACCGTAGAGTAGGTGTCATACCTAATAATTGTTAGTGTTGGCCGGTATCATATTTGTGATCAGTTAATAGTTGATTAAATTGTTGAATGAATGCTAAATTACAACATCTTTGTAATAACAATGTCGTGTACAACCGTGATTTCACCATAGAATAAAATAATTCTGTGCGTTCACTATGTGATTTTATCTGTTTTTTTTACATTTTATATAAAAATAAAATTTATGTTTTAATCATGAGTATATTTTATAGGAAAATATGTCGAACAAACATCATCATCATTATCATACAGCTGTAGCAATATTTCATCATTGGAAGAATCAGGAAACTCAATGAACATCCTATCTACAGTTTTAATTATATTATTCTAAAATTATTAATATTCTATAAATTATAAACAATTCTACAATCAAATAATCTTCGGTTAATTAATGTACACTATAAACATTTGTTTTGAAATACAACACTTGATCACACCCCTTCACTTGACCCAAACCCTGCACTAGTTAATGTACACTTTTTTCAAAACGAACAATACTATTTTATACTCTGAGCGTATAATATATTAGTTTTTATTTATGTAACATGTTATGCTCAATTAGTGATGCACAAAGCAAGACCAAAACCAAGACCAAGACCATGGCCGTCTTGGTCTTGGTCTTGTCAACTCAGTCTCGGTCTTGGTCGCGTTGACTCAATCTATTGGTCTTAGTTTTTGTCTTGTTAATTCAGTCTTGGTCTTGGTCTTGCAAATTCTCGCAGTCTTATTTTTTTTTTTTAACCAAATATATAAATAAGGATAAATAATTGATTTATACTTATACAAGGGCGGATACAGGAAAGGCATGGGGGTTATTGCTCCCCCCTCCGCTCACAAAAAATTGGATTAAACCTTAACAGCACACACCGGTTCGGGTGTCACCCGTTAAATTGCCATTTCGGTTATGGAATATGATTCCTGCTGGGCTCTATCTAGACCTTCCCAGAAGCTTCCCAAAATAGTCTAATTAACTTAATATTATTCAGCTCATAATAAGCAACTTCCGGGAGCTACCTATTATATGAGCTGAAAAATAAAAAATTTATTAGATCTACTTATAATCGACTTTTTAGGCGAAACTGGCTGTCGAAGAAGATAGAAGCATGAGTGTCCATAGGATTGGACTCAGACTAATGTCAAGTGTGTTATCCACTCCGGTATATAACATACTAAAAGTCACTTTTTTGGTATTCTCCAGAGGGAATCGCCGACTCTCTCCGACCCCCTAATGGGCACCTATGTACAGAGGCTTTAAGCAAAAGGGAAGTTAGACAAAACCGCCAGGTGCTAGGCCCATTTCCCCTTCAGTTATGAATAATTTTTTTTTAACTTTAATTAATTATTCGATTTTGGACTACCCAAAAATGAGACTTTGTACAATATATTTTACCTCTGTTTCAAGCCCGTTCTGGGTGTTATTGAATATGTGCTGCGACGTTTCAAAAAGTTTCCCCTTATTAGCCGTGCCTGTAATCGTTACCATTACTCTAGCACTTATGTACCTACAATTTCAATTGCGTTTGTACCACTGGAGCGTAATTCATTCGGTTAAACGTGAGTTCAAAAATTGTTAAGTAATCAATGGACATAGGTTTGAATCCAGTCACCAAAATTAAGAATTGTTGCAAAACTTACAGCAAAAATTAAAAACATTGTCCGGGAAGGTAGTCCAATAATTGGAATGAAGAATACAATAAAAACAATATGTTAAGCATTCCCGTGATGTCCCCTGGATCGCCTAGGGCCACAACGCGAACCAAACGGGTAGTTCCCATTTCGATCGAAAACTTCGGAGGTACTTTGTGCTGTTAAGGAAACAGCAAAAAAAAAATAGGTTGAAGAACTTTTTTTTTTTTTTTTGCTTGTCACTAATAAATTGCCCCACCCGTAATGTATCTGCTTTTGTAGACAATAAAAAACGATTTTATTTTAGCTACATATATATTAATATAGTATTGTAATTAAAATATAATCGTAATAAAATAAAAAATATGTTTTTACTCTCTTTTGAATCAGTTTCCAACATTAAAACAAATTAAACTTATTAAATCATAACACGATAATCACTGTACGCGATAGTCAACAATATTGATCAGTTAAAAAATAGTGTAGTTATCTATATAGTTGACTGTTTTTGATAACTCCAAACTTTCGAAAAATAGTAGAAATTCTGCAGTTTACCTATATATTCGATAGACAATATTGTGTTTCAAAAATATTAGAATATTACAAAAATATACAAAATATTGATGATTGCCTTACGAGAAATATGTGGATTCGGTGTATAATTATAAATAATGTATATCAAGAAAAAAATATAATAAATAATACATTTAATTCATTAATTTGTATTTTATATAAAAGCAAGACTTGCAAGAATCTTGCAGTCAGTCTTTGTTTTGGTCTTAGTCTTTCGTTACAAGTCTTGGTCTTGGTCTTGCTAGTTCTAGTACCGTATTGGTCTTGGTCCGGGTCTTTCATTTTTGCAAAACCAAGACGAATACTGCAAGACTAAGACCGAATTTACCCATTATTAAGTTCAATAGATACCCAATGGATAGCCAATGGCCGAAAATTATCGAACACTGAAATATAGGTACTCATTATTATTACTTATTGTATCATAATCACAAACAAAAAATGTAATATTATTTCAGAAATAAAATAAAATATATATTATAAAAAATATTAATATTACTAAAAGTATAATTATACTAAAATTTATTGTATCTAGAGCATTTGAAAAAAAAATTATAGGTAACAACTAGTTTTGACCATAAGTCATCATCAGGTTACAAATGAATATTAAAAAAATAAAATTGATAAGTACCTAATACAAAAAAATATGAAAATTAATAAACAGAATAAATATAGTATATTATAAATAATAAGAAACAAATAGGTATTAAATGATGACTAGTAACATAATAAATATATTAAAACAACAGTTAGAACAGTTATCTAATATGTATTGGTAAGTGTGCATCCGAATTGCGTGTCAAGAAAAAGAGCGATGTTGGTCTTCAACCGAATTGCGTGCGCGTATTTTTCGTGACAGGTTCGAATTGCACTCTTAAAAGTTTGAATAGACGACCGGTTAAATTCGATAGTAATTTGGGTTTTCTCTGAGAAATAGGATTAGTCAAAGTACATTCATAAACATTGAAAATGTATTATCTCCGACCGATAACGACCGATCGTAATAAAGTAGATAAAGGCTGTAGATAAAGTCTATTTTATTACGTGGTAGAAAGTTTTGAAACTTATAAATTTTTTTTGACGGTAATTTAACAAATTTGATAAATAAGAATGCGTAAAAATATAAACTAAAAACAAAAATATGCACTAAAAATTTACAAATATGCAAAAAAAAAAGATAAAAAGTTAAAAAATATGCAAAATAAAGTTATAAAATAATAAATTTAAAAAAAACTACGGCCCGAAATTCAACCTAAATAATGATATTCGCACGCAATTCGGAATTATGTTAAATAGGTATCATATTATCTTAAAAATCTGTGTTTATTTAAAATATTATTAAAACTATTATGTTTTACAACATTATAAATAATAATTTTAACACTAAATGTGTATATTATGTATTTTTTTGGTTATTTAATATTATTAAATCTTTTTCTATATTGAAATAAATGTAAAATTCGATTTAGGAGACGATTTTTTAAATTTTATTTCTGATATATATGTTCTTTGTATCAAATATTAAAACTTCTACTAGTGTTTCCAATGTAAAATTTATTACAGCTACCTACATATAAGGTTTTAAATGCCATAATTATCATAATTATTGATAGAAAATTTATTTTTTAATTTTTTAGATTTATTATTTATGATTTTAATTGAATTATTATTAGCTTTAAAGTTAATTTTTACATTTTTACATTATTACTATTTTTTTTTTTTTTTAGTATTAGCAAATTTACCGGATAAAAAGTTTTGGTATTTCATAGAACAATAATTAATTGAAATATTACAAGGTAGTATATTAATGGGATTATGTAATTTTACTTTAATTTTCATGATCGTGTTTATATCCTAATTATTTTTAATTCCTATGTCGCAATAATTATATTAAATTGATTTTCATAATTAAATTTTTTTTAGGAGAACACGTTCGAGTCTGAAATCATTTTTGTAAAAATAGAAGGTTAGAATCATTTGGAATTATTGTGTCAGTTTGAATTGGTTTTCTATTTATTTTAACTTTCAAATGTAAATTGAATTTTTTTTAATAATGTTGTTTAAATTGCTAACCATAACTTCTACCTATATATTTGTGTGTTTCAATAGAATGAAAATATCATTAACATATCTGAAATATGTTTTATATATTGTTTATATACTTTGTAGAAAAAAATTATTTATATTAACACTCTTCCATAATATAAAATAAAATTTTAAATTATTTTTTATGAACCTTTATAATTAGGAAGCTAATCACGCCTCAAAACATATATAAAAAAATTTATTGACGAATGTAATGTCTATATTTAAAAAATTGAACTTTTTTTAAAATTAATTTTACAATCTGTTAAACTAAAACGAATAAGTATATATTATTTTTAATAAATAGTATAGTATACTCATCGTAATTTTGTATAAGAAGAATACTCTCTTTATATGTTTTAACGATTATTCTTCTGCACTTTTTTTTTATATCATCGTTAGTTACTTGAATTTAATAAGCACAATTATGTTATATAATGTAATAAAAATATAATATAATAAATTGTATTTTGGAATTTTACTCAGAAAAGCTTTACGCAATCAACAACTATAATACATTGAATGTAATAATATACTAAACACTCTTTGAAGAATTCTACAATATATTTTGGAAATTTGGAGTTCCTTTCAGCTATCTAAATACTTCCAAGACTATAAAAATCCTATTCATTATTTACAATATGCCATAATATAATAAACATAAACTTTCGAGCTTATTATAAATTTACTTACACACTTATAAAGAGGCAAAAAAACTAAATTAAAATCTTGTTATAGTAGTCAGTTTTTTAAAAATTAATTTTAAAATGGAAAATGTATCCCGTTCTATATAGTTATAATCATATACATTAATGTATTAGTAAATTAATGCACATACAAAACTATTTACTTGGATATTTTATCATAGAGCGTTTAGTTTAACAATTTTTAATTACAATTTGGAAGTATTAAAAATTTAAAAAATATTACAGAATTACAATGTGCGCTATTTACGTAATAATTTAGTAAATAAACTTCGAGTTGTGAAATCAAATATTTTAACATGAAAAACCGATTCATTTAGGCGTTAGATAATGGAGCAATACCTTAATTGGTTTGGAAAATTGCAAGAGTCTTTTAAGTGCACGATTAGAAGTTATATACATAAGTTCATATATCAAAATTTTTTTTTTAGTTTTTACTAACAGATGAGAATTTGGATAAAATATTTACACGATAAGTATATTAATTTTAATCATATCATGCAATAGACGTTATTTAATTTTCATAAACTTTTCATTTACATTTTGTGTATTCATCTCATTGTAAAACACACACACACACACACACACACACACACACACACACATATATATATACTATGAATTTAATATAGATTACATTTCAATTGACAACACTGTAAAAATTTTTAAAAAATACGCTTACTCCACAGATAGGTACAAATACAAAGTGAGTGTCTCTGTAAATTAACACAAAATATATATATGTGAATCTAATTTACTCTTAAAAGTGAGTACATTTATTACCATTATGTAAATGATTTGTAAAGTATGTTAATTGAAATAAGTTCCTAAACGTATATAATATATAAATGTTAAATGTTAAACAAAATATAGGTACTTAAATGTAAACCTTTAAAACACGAAAAATGCACACAATATGGTTTTGGTAAAAAACGTTGCCCCGCGGAGAATTTCGTATATAATTTTCAATTTTTTAGCCAGAGCCCAGAAAGGTAGCTAATTTATGATGTGGCTATATTATATTGTACTATACGCAGTGATGTTTCATTAATCATTATCTATTCAGTTACATATACTTACTCGTATTTTATGTTAGCAATTACTAATGAATTCAAAAAAATAAATAATGGATAATACGAAATATCGTATTTCAGAATGTTATGTTATACATGGTCAATACCTACACATATGATAAAGAATTAATGATCATTGAATACGCCACCAGCCATGAATTATTACGGAAAAATCACAAAGAGTGTAATAAATTGTGAAATTAAAGAAATGTATTCAGAAATAAAATAGAAAACAAACATGGTAAATATGAATGAAATTATAAATGAAAATTAAGAAAAAGAAAAATATTTGCCATTTGAAAAGCACAGAAAATATAAGACGAACAATCATATAAAAGTAACCCTAAGTAAAAAAAAGGTTATTGGAAAAAAAACTTATCTATTCAAAAAAAATAAAATCACGTATTGAAATTACGTAATTGCAATAAATGTAGTAAATTGTAATTTTACTGAAGTGACCTATTAATATAATTTAATAATTTGTATCTTTAGTGTATCGTGTTACAGATAAACCAAAAATTATGCGGATTTATATTATGTTCAAACGAATTATTAACTAGGTACTTATTATTAAAATGTTTATTTTTTATATTAATTAAAACAATACGTGTCATAACATGAAGTCAGTCGTCAAAATAAAGTGTGAATGAAATTTTTTTTAAAATTATTTGCCAGTTTTTATTCTCTTTATTTTCCAATTTTTGGTTTTTTGCCTATTAAAATTTTTTGTGAAGAAGTAAGTCAACAAATTGGTGACATTTTTTATGACCTTCATCAACTCAATCGAGACCCCTTCTCCTACATATTTCTTAGGCTTTTCTCTGCATATATTCTTATGTGTTTTTACTTCTATTGATTATTTAATTTGATGAAATATGAAAAACGTTTTCAAGTCATACTTGATATTTATAGCATATAAAAAAGTATATGTTATGTACCTACGCAAAACCATTTAATATAACTTCCTAGTTTAATATATTAAACTTGTACTGTTGTAGTTATTATATAATTATTTAAAATAAAAAACAATAATAAACAATAAATGGATCTATTTATTAATTCTCAAAAGTTACTGAAAATAAATTTAAAAAGCTTAAACTTTCTTTTGATTTTAAAAATGAATATGCACCTATAATATTATTGGTTAATTATACCTAATATTTGTAATAAAACTTTGCCGGTCTACCACAATGAATCCATTGTATACTATAACTGAAATTTGTTATCTGTTTTATATAATTTACTCTAAAACTAATAATGAAAATAACTGTGAAGTTCATTTTATAATTTCCCTTGAGCAATAATAAGAAAAATATATTTTCTGGGACCGAGTTATAATATACACTTATAAGCTGTTCACGGAACAATTGACACGGATAAAACATCAACTTGATTGTAAACAACAATAGAGTGATTAAAAATATACTTCTTGACGCATCATTTTATTTTGAAATATTGTTGATTGAATATATTTTTCTGTTTTCAGTAGAGTTTGGTAATAATTTACTTATAGGCGTTCTTATTGTTTAAGTTTTAAATAATAAATACCTATTGAACTCTTTAAAAGTTAACTGTAATAATGAAAATGTATACGGAAGACTGATTAATAATGATTAATTAATGATTTCGGAAATTTTTATATTATTTTATACAGGTACTAAGGCTTCGAAAAACACGTTTTTTTCATTTGCTTCAATATTTTTTGAAGTATTCAAATTAAAAAAATTAAATTGAATACATGCATATTTTTTTAAGACATTTATTATTCAATTATACCTATAAATGTATAAAATGATATACCTACACAGTCTTAGTTCTATTAAGGGAGGGGGTGCTACCCCCTTAAAATTTTCAGATTTATTAAATAAAAACTATAGGTAAGTAGTTATTTGAAATTAATACCCTTTTTGTCCTTTCCTCACGACGTTTCCATTTCGACCGTGGATACATTGTTTATAGACAGAAGCAAAACATTATTTTTATTTAATACTATATATATGATTATTATAATATCGTATTATTAATACGTCTTATTGTATATCTCAATATATATCTATCAATTTTTTAATTGCATGTGAAAAAAATGTTTTATTTATTAAAAAATTATGTATTAATTAGAATTATTGTGTACTAATTTGAGTGCAATACCTACCGGATTCAACTCCTTGTAAGCGTAACTCCTTTTAAGTGAGACTACTTGTAAGTTTAACACATTTTGAGTACAAAACCTTGACTTTGTAACCCCACTTGAGTGTGACACATTGTAAGTGTAACTTTTTTTGAGTGAAAAACCACATAAGTAAAATTGCTTTTTAGTATAATTCGTATACCTCATATTATGTATCTTATTGAGATTCGGAATAGTTGGCAACCGAAGTTATTAAAAAAATAATAATGTTAATTAATTCATTTAAAAAATATTTCAACTACGGCGGAATTCGGCATTCGCTTTCAAAAAGATTGTCTTCCACACATAGTGTTTTTATTGTAGGTTAAAAAAGTAGATTGGTAATTCAAAAATGTATCGAACTTACTATTCTCAGATTTTTATAAGAACTTTAACTATAAAAAGTGTAACGGGTTTCATACAACATACAATTTTGAAAAATACTAGAATAATATAATATAGTAGGTACTTAATCTACATATGTAAATTGGGTCGGACTTATCGTTCTCGAGTTTTTATATTTGTGGAAATGTTTGAAAGTTCTCCCGATAAAAGTTCACCCGAACGCATTAATATAAATATAATTAAAATTGTGAAAAATACTACGTAGTACGACGATTTGAAATTCATTACTATAAGATATAAAAAAATATATTAAAGGTAGGTACCTACCTGATATGTGAATCAGTTGGTCAGATTTACCGTTCTCGGTGTTTTATTAAACTATTGTCCCCAGATAAAAAACTACAAATGTCTGAAAAAAATACGAACTTGCCACAGGGCATTATAATAGGTACTCGATACAATTTTATGTAGTTCAAACGAACAAAAAAAAATATATACATTTTTGATAATAATAACCGAAGTGTAACGCAAAAAACAATGTTGCATTAAAATAATAACTAAAAAAAAATTTAAAAAGTATAATACATAAGCTGATCAACCTAACGTAAAATTAAAATAGTAAAAAAAAAATAGTAGATATTTTCTGAGGGGCTTATTTTAAACATTATTTTATTTTACCTTGGCCAGTTCAGTCATCAAGTTAAGCGCTTTGAGCTGTTTATAAATCCATGTGATTTAATTGCATCGATAAACTTTTTGTGTGGGTTTTTTTCTTTTTACAGAGAATAGATAAGAATAGATAAGAAATATTCCCAAAGCCCTGGAAAACGAATTTAGATTTAATAATATTTGTAACCATATTTATAGAAACTATTATAGTAGGTATAATATAAAACAGGGTGGTGGGGGGAAATCTCTCAAAAGTCGTGAGAGATTTTGATATATATTATTGATATTATAGGTTTGAATATATTTATATCTTAGGTTCCATCCAAAAATTTTCGCTTTATTTTATTTTTAACAATTTTTGAAACTGATCTCCCGCCCAAATTAACTCCTAGGCCCGCCACTGCACTCATCATACACTCATCATTTCAAACGGAACACGGTGAGTTGTGATATACATATACCCCTATTATTAATATAGGTAGACCAGCCAAAGTTCATATTTATATCAATAATGACCCACCCCCAAGTTAGGGACATTTAATTAAAATGATTAAAACATTGGTTCATACTCGTCGCTGCAGGAGAATCTTCCTCTCGTCAGTTGAGTTTTGAGTTGACGCCAATAAATACTCTGCATGTTTCGCTTTTTAATCTTCTACAAGTCGATACCAGTATAAATCAAATAACTTAGTAATAACATAGTGCAACTTTGATAGTAACATAAATTCTCTTATTAACACACCTGCAATGTTATTATATAATGTATTTATATTCTGTATTAACAGAATTAATTAAGCGGAGTTTCAATATATTTTAATTATTATAGTGGCACTGCAAAAATTCAAATCTATACTTTTTATGATTCACTAATCAATATGTGGACCTCAGTCAATTTTCACGTCACGAATTTGGTACCGAATTATTTGTGATATTATTTTTAGCACTCCGTGTACGTATCAGGTCATCGGTAAGGTAAAATCACCTAAATATTTAAATACACGTTAAAATAGTTAGTACGATTACTGTCTCGTTTATTATATTTCTAAAACCCTGTCAATACTTGTCAACTCGTACCCTTAGTTCGGTAATTATCTTTCTCTGATATTCAGTAGACAAGATTTTATAGTTACGGTCCACATATAGCACGCCCTTCTTGTAGGTATTTTTATTTTAAGTTACGACAATTATTTTACATTATTTTCATATTTTATGATAGGTTATATTATAGCATATATTGGTGATTTTTTTTATTTTTATGGGAAAAGTTATAAATGGATATTTAAAAATTAATGAAATATTTTCCATTATTTCGTTCTAATTAGAGGAAAAAAACAAGTATTACCTATAATACTTATAATTGGAATTCAAAACTATTTATATTTTTTTCCATAATTTAAAAATAATTTACATATCTACTACTCATTTCCACTTTAAAAATGGATGTTCAATCATTAAAATTGTTTTATTTTATGAACTTTTGCAGTTTTTAACATGATTTATTCACACAAATTCATCTAGTCAGAATTGTTTTTTTTATTTAAAGCGATTGATTGCCTCTTTTAAATTTAAAAACGGTATAACACACCTCTACGACAGCCATCCGAGTGACCCAATCAAAAAAAGTGAACTATCTGGTGTGTTAATACTGTTCTACTTGCAATGTGTGTCTATTTATTTTTTTTTTTTTACATTCACGAAAAAAGTATTATTTTCTACGGAAAGAATGTTTTTTTTTCCGACAAAATCAAAACTTAATATATAGTAAAAAAAAAAAAACCAAGAAAGTTGTAGATATAATATAGTTAGTGCAGGATCACTGATTCAAGCAGGCCATGAGGATACGCCGTTGTGTTATTTTTGAATCATGTATCAGTGCTAAATCGTCGTATTCGATGAACAGTTTTGAAAATAACACGGTAAATATGATATTATTAAATTTTACTTACTCCTAAAAAAACAAAAAGTATATAGTGAACGAATTATTTATTTAATAAATTTTATTACAAGAGAAAACATTTTATATTCTAACCAAAACCGTCTTATTGAACGCCGATTATATTACTAAAGGCTTATTTTAATTTTTGATTTTTACCGATAAAGGAGACGATTTTTTTTACTTTTCACGTAACCTATGTATGGAATGTCATATCCTTATTTTAGGACTCCTTCGAAACTGTCGGACCACACTCCTCGTTAACCCTCGCATCTAAATAAGTATTTTTACGAGTAGGTACTTATTTTTCACTAATTTTTAATTTTTCATATTAAAACCCTTGAAAATGTCTGCTGCCGTTTAAAATTTGCGATTTTCAAGATGCTCCTGTAGGAAAATGGTCAAAACTGACCGTTCAAAAAGCGTTTTCAGGCACACGCGTACACAAAAACTAAATAAAAACATCAATGTAAAACCAATTTAATAGTTCCCCGTCCAGAATCTAAAATAATATATATATAATATTATAAATAAACCTTACTTGCTTACGTATATATTTGAAATGTGCAATAGGTATGTATATATATATATATATATAAGTGAGAACATTTACGCAGCCGATACATTGACAAAATGCAATTATTATTAGTATTATTCGTATTATTTTTATATTATAGTAATCTCGTTTTCGTGCTACGTGATGTTAAACGCCTTTGAAAAATGTGTGCGAATATATTATTATATTATAACAAAACACAATAAACGTCAGGGAATCGGACAATATTCTGTCAAAAGCAATTCCGGAATCAAAATCCAATTTTCCCGGTAACGGTTCCAGACGCTTTTCATCCCCATGGAAACTTGTCATGCGTTTTATACATTAATGCAACAAAAAAGGTATTTTCGGAAACAACAGGCGTTTTTGGCACGCGCCACCAGCTACGCCACCCTCGGCAATGCAGGACGACGCGTAACTAGTGAAACGACAACAGCGTTCGCGTCTACTTGTTGATTTTATCTACCACCTGCGGCATTTATTTTCAAAAAAAATTTTTTTCTGACTAAAATCCAACGAAACGCATTTTGAGTAAAAACCAGTGTCTTGATCTACGTGTCTCGTTCATTTATCGAAGAATCACAGGTAACACGTACAATCAATATATCGAATGTTATACTTAAATGAAAAAATAAAAGTTATATTTAGAATTTATTAATTATTAAAAAAAAAAAAACACATACATATTGAACGTAATATCATTATATACCGGTATTTCGTAATATGTATTTAATTTAAACGACACGGTATAATATATTTTTATTATTATATAAAATATATGATTTAATTTACAAAATAAATATAAATAATTGTTCAGTTCAACCGAATCGATGGATATTATTGGTTATTATTATATTATAATTAATCAATTTTTGTATATAATATAATATATAACCTATCTTATTCTATATATTACATATTATGCAATATGCAGGTCGTATTGTATATTATATATATATTATACTATACACAATTAATTTATGTTTAAAACAATTGTTTATTTGCATTCATGTCATTATGCATTTATTTACATAATATATTGATAATGTACAATAAATAATATACACGCTCTTCATGAGTAATTCAATTATATAAAAAGTGTATTAGTTTGCAAATTAAAATTATTTTTATATTATTTTTGAAAATTATTTTGTATGATTATTTTTTAGTAAAGTTGATAAAAAAAACATATTTTTAAATATTATTTACCAATACCTATGTACAATACATAGAAATTAATCGTTTTAGAAAATTTATACTCACTTTAGGAAATGGCAATAAACAATAATAACAATAAATTATTTTTAAACATTCTACACGTGGGAAAAAATGATTAGTGTAGTATGTACGATTACAGTTATATTGTTGCATAAAATTTAATAATTTAAATTGTTAATGTATTTGATAGGTACTAAATTGTTTATATATCACGTTGGCCTTCAAATACTCGGTAATTCGGTTTATAGTTTACTGATATTATTAATATTTTAATGTACAAATTAAAAGTCTATTAAGATACGAAATCGTGTTTATAAAATGTCGTGTTTTTTAATCTCTACAATTTTAATGGTTCAAACTATTTAAAATATGTAACAATACACTTTTTTATACGCTGCAACTATTAATAATTAATATAATCGTAGCTAAATAAATTAATGGTTATATTTATACTAAAAATATTGTGATTTATAGTAATAATTAACAGCTAAAATTTTCGTCTTTTGATAAAATAAAAATGTATTCCTACTCTGGACTTTTTAAATGAAAACGAATATCGTATATAAGAATATCGTGTTGACATGGAGAATTTAAAGTTAATTAATTCAAACTAATTACATTGAAGGCAATTTGAAGTTAAAAATAAACCTTAATCAAGGGATTGAATTTTGACATTAAAATGTAGGTACACAAAGAGAGCGTTTCTAGTACTGATTAAAATTTCCTTGAACTTTATATTATTAAATTATAGTAAATTGTTATTTAATACGGTTTTTAACGTTAAATACGTAAGCGTGATGTTCTTTACTAATCCTTAATAAGTATCATAAAATAGTTTAAACTGTAATGATAACCGTCTGTTTTTATTGTTATTTCATAATAATTATTGAACAAAATATAATATAATATATTTTAGATTATACGAAAACAATGAAATAGGTACCCATTGTACTTTTTGTATTTCAAATACAGTAAAAATGTTCAATTTTATAGTAAATAAATACTTACCTAATATTATATCGTATAAATTTATACGTGCGTGCTCGTAGGTATTGAATTTTATTTTCATCAAAATGAAAACGTTTTCTCGGAATTACTAAGTCCAGAAAAAAACCCATTTTGTACGGTATTAAATCTAGATTAATGAACTACCTTGAAAAAAATATATATGAAATTTTGGCAATCATAATGTTATACTTACAAATATAATTGAAATGTTGTACCTTTATATATATATATATGGTTTGGTTACTGAATGTCACGAAAATTAATTAGTTCATAATACCCATGTTTACACTTTCGTTTCTTCATTTAAGTATAATTTGAATTGTCTAAAATTTTTCGTGTAGATTAAAACTTTAGAAACAATATTGCCACAATGAATATGTGATTTATTCACACATTTATATAGGTATATCTGTACAGGTTAATTATTCGTAGACAATATAATATATAGAGATATTGTTTATTAGTAAACGTCTAAGAGGGGCGTTCCTCCCGGGCACGTTTCATCGGATATTGATAATATATACAAGTATGTTTAAACCAAAAACATGTCGATATTTGACTATGTAAACTACAAGCTGGCCTCAAAGGGTTGGAATCCTGTGTGTATGTGGATCAAAAATGATCGTCGAGGTAATTAGTTAGTCTGCACAAAGTACGTACAAGTTTCTGATATCATCCAACTGTTTGTGCGTATTATATTATAATGTTTGCTCGAAGACTTGTAATATTATAAACGGAATACACATAATATACAGGCGTAAATCACCAGTATTTTATTCAATGGAACATTCTAATAACCTATACACATATTATACACAAGGCCGGGCAAAGTTGACGCGAATGTTCTTTAGCTTGTTAAGTTGTGTTGGTTAAAAAAAAAAGTCTAGTTCGATTAAAATTTACCGATATATTTTTTCATTGATTTTGAAAAAAAAAAAGTAACTCGACTTAGTTAAAAGTTACATTTTTCTAATTATAACGAAAAAAAATTATAAAATACTTTTCAGCTGCTAAAGTAACCATATATTTGTTTTTACTACTTAAATATGGTTTTTGAATATTGGATAGACTCAAAATTAATAAAATATAGATAAACACAAAAGTATTAAAGGAGCCAAACATAAGCATAAAACGAACATTTACTGCAATTATTTACCTCACACCCTCGTGTATCCGTCTTAACATCGGTTATCACTGAGAGCCACAGTCATATTATAGTTTTCTTATACCTAATCCTATTTGTATAAAGTATAAACAATAATAATATAATATACATATTTAAATAGCAGAATTAGTAAAATTAATTTTCTATACTAAAAAGTAAAACCCTTATTCAGAAAATGTACATTGTTTTTCGGACAAAATTCAACTTGATTTAAATACTTTTGTATGAAGTTAATATGAAGTTAACATGTTATACATTTTCAAAAAAAGTAAGGCATTAAGTAAATTAATTTTCATTTTTAATTCGTTAAGGCTGCCTTGCATATACATAATATTATTCTCTTTAATATTCTTAAAAACCATTATTTTTTTGTAAATTAGAATATTATATCAAGGACTGGCTTGAGAAATTCTGTTGTCTACGAATATAATAATAATAATTTTTTTTTTCAATTATTTAGGGTAAAATATAGTCATATGGAAGAGTGTGTGGTCAAAGCCTCCCCCCCCATCCAACGGCCATGTTTTGCATAAATTTTACAAGTCTCTCTGAGTTGAAAATTTAAACTGCACCTATGATGGTTTATTTAAAATTTATTTAGATATGACCAGCTAGAAAACTATATTGGTTCCACAAAGATTTATTTTTTTGAAAAAACATTATTTAGGGTAGTATATAAATATATAATAAAATATGTGCTTTTTATATATATTATTATATTGTAAATGTAATTTTAATTGTAATTTGTAGATAGATATCTGTTAAAGTTCGTTTTTTAAATGCTAACAATCACTTTATCCAATGACAAAACGCCGATCAAAGCGAATTTGTCTACCCAACCTATAATACGTTTTCTTTGATTTATTAAAGCGTCAAAACAATATAAAACACATATTAAAATATAACAATATAATTAGTGTCCAGTTTAAAATAATAATAATAGTTTATAGTAATCGATAAATACAGCTGATTAAAAAATGATTTAATTAATTAATTTGCGTATGTATTAACGTATTAACACACCTATTATTATCGTTTGAAAGGATTTTAGCCATTTTAGCTCTTTGTTATTTTATTTAAACAAATTTAATTTAATTTAAACCGTCATAATTTGTACAATAATGATAGACCATATAAAATTAGTACCGATCTATTCGATAGATTACACAAATATCAATAAAAAAAAATATGTAGATTTATCCGATACCTATGTATATATTATTATAATCCATTAAATAAAATATGTATTATTTGTTCTCAAAATTTTTCAGTTTTTAGAAAATGTTATCAATTTCTCAGCATATCATAAAGTAATGAATTTATTACGTTATATAAATTACAATATGTTTAAACATCAAAATAATAACACTTAAATGTTAAAAATGTATATTTTAATGACATTTAAAAAATATTGAATTTAAATTTTAATAAGATTTTACTATTTTATATTTTAATATTTTTAATATAAGACGTAGTATACACGTGTTCACATATATCTAATTCTTTCTGGATAAAATAACTTGGTACAAATTTATGAAACATTTTTTATTTACAACATAATATAATCACTTTAAAGTTTAATCATTTTGCGTGCGCGTAACTGACGTATTAATGGAAAACAGTCAATATATATATATATATATATATTTATATATATATGTATATAATATATATATAAATACGAAATATATAGTGAAAATGTAATACAATTTCTGTCATATTTTTCATTTTTTATGATTTAGGTAAGTATATTATACATATATATTATATATATATATCTATATGTATTTATTTTTTATATCAAACTAAAGTACAGTTAGCTAAAATATTTGTCAAAGACTACAGGTGAAAAATATTGAAGAAATAAATATAAGTCAAAGAGAGAAAATATATAGAAATCTACCCTACTAAAGTCTGTCAATTATGTTTTAAATTAATGGCATATCTCTTTGAAATTGTGTGTGGGGCTGAGAATCTTGTGCACATATATAAGAATAAGGCAGTTCAGATTATTTACTGTTATTTTTTTGAAAAAGTTTTTCACATTTTCGAGTCAACTTTATTTATATCTATCTTAATTATTCTTCGTTATAGCAAATGTGAGGTATTAATGCATATTTTGTAATATTCAAATACGGTACTTGATTTACTAAAAAATATTATTTAAACTGTTTTACATTATATAAATAACATTATTCTTTAATTAAAAAAATATGTGTATATTGTATGAGTATATATATATATTAATATTCATTTGTATACATACATATTATATATATACATATGTAAAAGTTCAAATTTTATAAATTCTTGATTATTTTTAATGTAATCATTAACTACAATAGAAACAGAAATAACAATGACAATCAAAGATGGTTTAATGTTGATAAATAGTTACTCCTTAATGGTCCTTTTGATCTTGAAAAACCTATTATTAATTATACTAAGTTTTTTTAAGACTCTCTGTGATTCATATTATTTAAACTTTAAATTTTACAATAAGTATAAATAAACACAAAAATGACAGAAAATAATAAAGACACTTTAAAAATGAACAATATGAGTTTAAAAATATTAACTTATATTAAATTTAACTTGTATATTAAAAACTTGTATTTGTAGGTACCGTTGAACTCAAAAGTCTGCAAACATTTGTAGACTTTTTAATTTTACCCCAAAAAGGTCGAAAATCGTCCACTTTTTAGATTCATTGTACAAAATATGTAGTAAAATACTACACATGTTCAGTGGGTTGAAAAATAATACTGTATACTATTTTTAAAGGTCAATAGTATTTATTTATATATTTTTTTTATTTAGTTTCAATATCGATAATAATAATAACTGTTAATAGTTAGAAACACCGTTAAAACTTTAAATAAAAGACACTCTCACGTGCAGTAGTTTTAAATTTTAAGATATTTAGGTTTAGATTTATAATAACATATTATGTTTATTATTATTATTAGTGTGTGATTTTAACCAGCAAAAAGTATAACATTTTAAACTAAAGGTATGCTTTATCTATTATAGTGGTAGTTGAGTTTACTTTACTACTCCGAGAATTTATAATATGGATGAAAAATAATTTGTACACTTTCTGCAATGACGTAGCTTTATAAAATTATATTATCTTACCTCTTTCAATAACAAAAACAAAATATCTAATATTAAATACATTTAACTTTAAATAAAGTTTAACCCTTATGTATTTCAAAATACATCAAGTAAATTCTTACGAATCGTTTATAATTATATTATTTTTTTGTCGTACAACAATTCAAATAGACCAAGTTTTATAAAATATATCATAGAAAATAATAATATTATCTTCACAATAACTATAATATATAAGATCTTTAAACCCGAAAATTTAATTCCATACTTTACACTGAATTGTGACCATTATTATGGCCGTACCATTAATAATTTTTATATGACTAAAATGTGATATGCCATGGAATATTAAAAATTTCCAACCAAATAAATAGTTAAATAGTTAACTATTAATAATAAAAAAATTATCTTGCTCGAGTATCAGTCCTTAAATAAACATTGATGCCAATTTCTCTTTTTTAATTTGTATTAATATCAAAATTAAAAAATGTTTGATAATTTCCGAAAAATAAGAGAATTAAGAAAACGGATTGTTTTAACATATTTTAAAATTACAAAATGGTTAAAAAAAGATATTGAAATGGCTAGTAAGAATGTTTGTAAATTATGATTCAGTTAGATAAACTTCTTTCAATTGATTAATTTTCAATTTTCTTAAAATGTGATCGAAATTGTTTAAATACATATGTAACAACACAATTTTATACTTATATTTTATACCAATTTATTTAAATATATTATTATTAAAGATTGTAATTATTATTTAATTTGCCATATGTTAAAGTGACCATTAATTAGACACTTAACATTAACCAATCATTTAAAAAATAAAAATAAAAATAAAACCACTTTAATCATTAATCAATCTTGCCATTTGGTCTTTATAAACTGCGCTTAATTGTTAAGAAGTAAGAAGAAATGCTCACAAACTATTAATGACTGGTGATAAGTTATCCTACTACGGATCTCTGAAATCATTGATTATTGAGTTGTATTAATAATAATTAAATTAAATTATGTCATTTATTTAAGTCAATATAGGGTGCGGATGCAATATATCTTCTCATCGACCGTTTTGTATTTAAGTGGAATTGTATTCAATATTATTAAATCTTTAATGAGTAACACAAATTATTTCCAATCGTATTTCAATCGTTTTATGCCAGTGTTTCAGTTTTAAATTTTAATATGACTTTAACGTTACATGTACGGAGGCATTTTTAAATTCATAATAATATATATTAAACTAGTAGGTACATGCAAGAAATCTTAAAAATGTGCTCGTGAAAACGAATATTATTTTATACTTATAATGACTTTTAATACTCAAATATAACCTTGCACATATTTTTTAAGGTACTTCAAAGGGAACAGAATTTTTTTTTTATGCTTCAAAAGAATCAAAATTACAAAAGTGCAAAATATCTTCGAAAAAAAAACATGAAGTATATTCGTAATATCCTATTTTACTTTTGACGGATATTTTATGTGTAGGTACTTCAATTCTATTATATTTATTTTATTTTATTATTTTATTCCATTATTTTAGATTTTGAGTGGAGTGTGAAAAATATTGATTTTACAATGGTATAATTTTTCTCAGAAATACTATTATAGGAAATATTATTATTAATAACAAGGAATATTATTATAGGAAGGAAAATGTCCCAAAGTCATATATTATTATATAGTATCTAGTCACTATAAGTCAGTCGATCGACTGTGACTATGCATAAATTGTTAACGAAATATATTTTACGTGTAAATTGTTCATCTGTAAAGTATTGTTCGCAATTCGCAGGTATAATATTTTGACGAAGAATACATCTACTTTTCCTCCTTAGCAATATCTTCATACTATTTGGGGTCTATAACCTTAATCTTGCACTTCCACCTAACTAGATCTCCAGTATCTTTTTCACTTACACCCATTCACCTCATATCACTCTTTATTACTTTATATTAATATTACTACTATTCTTTCAACATATATTCTCTTTACTACTTTACTAATCGTAATGTCTCTGTTTCTTTTCTCCTTAAAACAGGTTCGAGTAATTTCTATCTATTCTTTCTCATTTCGTTTCCTCTAGTCACTCTACTCATCTACCTTAACATTCTTATCTCTGCTACACGCATCTTCTGTTCTATATTTCTATCCTATCTACAGCTCGACATTCGAATCCGTACATGAATGTAAGCCAGACCATTGTCTTATAAAATTTACTTATTAACCTAATTGGAATCCTTTCGTCACACAAAATACATGCCGTTTCTATTGACTTCATCCATAGACACTTTATCCTATGTTTCATATCTTTCTCGAAACCATCATTTTTCTGTAAAACGGATCATAAATACATAAACACCTCAATCTCACTTACTTATATTCCACATAACTTTATTATATTCCCTTCATCTTATTCATCTATTCGCTCCACATTTCTTTTCTTTGAAATCATACTCTATATTATATTCTGTTTTACCCAAACTAATTCTTAATATTTTATCTTCAATAGCTTACCTCCAAACTTCAAGTTTACCATTCGCTTTCTCAGAACTTTTTCCTACTAACTATTTTCTTTTTTTACATTGTTTTAATACATTTTATTATATATAAAAAAATTACAGGCATGATATAATCATGGATTAAACTTCTTTCCACAGAAATCCCTCTCCACGAATAATAGATAATTATATAAATAATAAATATTACAAATTATTCATATTTCTCATTTCTAATATATTGTAATATATTGCATGTATATAACACATATGTGTTATGATAATCAATACATGAATATATTTTTAAAAATCATAACATTTATTCTTATCGTTAAAAATATATACAATAATAGAATTTATACAGTTGTAATTTAAAAATAAACCATTATTTACATTAGAGTGAAAAAACAATATTATATTTATATTATTTTTAAGTTCCCAATCAAGTTTATTCACTTGATAAAAATACAGTGTCAAGAAAAATATTTATTGGTTGAATATTATACTTGAAATTTTGATACGATTAACATAGGTTTTGTAATTTAAACATATTGAAAAAAGTATCATGTATCATGAATTTATATTGCAAATAATAACAGGCCGATAATTTTCACGCGAATTATTTTCCATTACCAATTGCTTGCTATGCATACAGTTAGTGAATGTATAATATGCATTATTCCTCTATATAGTTTTTCGATTAGCTATAGGTATATTCCCAATATTCAAATAAACATCATATTTTAACCAGATATACACTTTATTAAACTAAAATAACTCAAAAATCGCACTCTAGTAGTCAATAAGTAAAATAAAATATAAACCCCATAATTATATCGACCAATTCAATACAATCGCTTGAATCTAAAATGTATAATATATAAAATAAAAATAAAAAAAGATGTGTATAATATAGTTTTTCTTAGTTCGGTATTGTTATGTATAGTATATGTACTGTATACAATATATGCCATCACCGTCTAGAAGAAAGTTTTTCTTCTGCCCTAAGAAAACCACTAGAAAAGTCGAAAAATGTTACGTATAAAATATCATCTAAAACCGATTTCCTATCGATAAAGCTCCTCCTCGACTCCTTCTGGTTCAAAATTTACTCACAGAAAATAAAATAAAAATAAACATCATTGTAAAATTAATAGCTTTCTCACTACGCACAGAATCTACAATTTATATAGTATTTTAACTATTTTATGGAATATTCAATGTCTTATGTAAGATAATTCTCAATTAGCTAAATATAATTTAAGAAAATAATTAATTTAATTTAATTAATAATTTTAGATTCTTAGTGGGAGTGAGGGAGATAGTGATTTTATAATAATCAAGGTTTATTAGTATTTTTTCTGGAAACATCTTTTCGACTTTCTTTTCTGATTTGATCCAATAATTAAGTGTGACTTGATGGAAAATTTAATCAAGATGGTATATACTTTGAAGAAATCATTTATTAAATTTTACAAAATTGTTTTTCCAATTTTGTAGGGTTATTTATTAGCAATTATAGATTTTTAGATTTTCAAGTCCTGAAAAGGGTAATTTTAAGTTTTAAGATTTTATAAAAAATTTTATAGCCTTATTTAAAGTTTTTCAATAACATTTATTATTTTGGTAGGTATAAATTTTCCTTGTAATTCCAAAAAAAAAAATGCATCTAAAATATTCCAAATTTATTTTACATTATAATAGCTTATTATACTGATATCTAGTCTCTACTTAGAATCGTTTTATTATAAAGAAATAAATTATTACTATTTTAAATCTAATATATCTATTATCCATTATATTCTACCCTTAACCAATACTGACCCCTAATTGATAAAATTTTTTTTTATAAGACGAATTTATTTAAAATAGTGAAAAGCGGGGTAAAAAGCATAGGACATTATTTATGTAGCTAAAAATTACATTACCTATAATTTATTAATTTATGTATATTGAATTATAAGTACATATATTATATAAACTAGCAATTCTAAACTTTTTTAGTTCACGCCTTCCTAAAAATAAAAACATTTTCACATGCCCCCCATTTTTAAAAGTTAAAAAGTCGTTCAAATATACATGGTGGAAATTATTCCGTAGGTAGGAAAGTTTATTATTATAATTCTAGATTTGGAAGAGAAAACGACTATGAACGAATTCAGCATAATAAATTATTTTTAGCAGGTTTATAAACATCTTTAGTCAATTTCAGTAATTTTGCTTTATGTTTTCAGATAATTATCAGGAATAAAAAATTACCCCATTAAAATATTAATTAAATTATATTCCCCATCAAAAATCAATTTACCCGAAATTTTTACTCATCTTCTTCCACACCCAAAAATAAATACATACCTATACAAAAAATATCAAATTAATTTGTTTTACACATTTTTGAAAAACGGTACAAAAATTTTGAAATCATATCATCATATCAATATAGTTGTATATATATATATATATTGTGTAAATGACAAGTTTCCGGATTGTTTATCAATAGATTATAAGAATCAGTTGAAATATCGATTAACTTTTCTTCTTCAGTATGTAATTGAAAAAAAAAAGAACTTCGCGATTCCCAATGGAGGGACACTGCTGCACAGTTTGGGAATCGCTAATATAAACAACAAACACATTATATAATTGTATAATATTGCTAAAACTTTAAATAATGATTTAATATGTGTAGTTAACTTCTAATTTTAATGAAGTTTCATTTCATGTTCTATCGATTGTGCAATTAAATAAACACGTAAAAGTTTATTAATTACTTAAAAAATATTAACGATATTTTGAACGATTCGTAAAACTTCCTTTTATTTTGTATTAATAAATGTTATTTAAATTTTTTTTAAAGGCTATAAAATGGTAGGTATATGATATTATTTATGTAGTTAAAATATTGAAAGTTTTCGTCCCTAGTGAAGTTAGCTTTAAAGAATCTTATAGAATGGATTACAGTCACATCGGAAACTTTATTCAGGCAGAAGGTAATAAACGTAATGCATGACTGGTTCGAAAAAGATTCAGTCTCCAATTTGCCTGAACGATATGACAGTTAATTATTTTTGACTCGCATTCTCGTCTTAAAAAAGTAAATTCGACAACCCGTGACTTAATAGTTTAGGTATATATATATATGTATTCGAGAAATGTCTGTTATATTATTTATATTTTAGATCATTTTATAATATCCCTTACCCCTACCTATAGTTTATATTAAAATTTATAACGATAACTATATATGTGTCATAATTGTAATGTGAATCATTAATTAAAATTTAATAACTACAATTTAATTGTATCTATTATGTATACTATAAGTGTAGGTACGTGTTAGTTAAATTAGCCACATCACATAAGCTATGTATTATAATATATAATTATTAGTATAATATTTCTAAAAAGGACGCAATACACTTGTTTTTTAAGGGATTCTGTATACAATTTTAAGAAATATGGAAATTTTACAATTGAAAAATATATAAATATATTTTAAAAGTAATTTAAAAATATGCCTGTGTCAGTATTATTATTTATTGTTGTGTAATCACATGCCAATCAAATATTTTATTATATTTTGTAATAAACATGCTTACGTATTTCCATAATTGTGGCTTTCTGAATAAGTTTAGACAAATAATACATCTAAGCAAAACTAAAGATGAAATAGTAAACTATATTTTCACTTGATAGAATTAAAAATAAATTAATATACAGCTTTTTATGAAGACTTGAAATTTAAAAAAAACTTTTTTACAATCCTCTATCATTTATTGAAAAAAGCATAAAAAAATTATCTACTGAAAACCCAGAAGACACAATAAGGAACCCAGAACGGCTTTTTAACATTTAAATTGAACTAGTTTAACACCATTAATTTATGGAAATACGGAGACCATTTTAAGGGTTTGATAAATCTAGATGTTGCGTCCTTTTAAGAGGACACCTGAGTTTATGGGAATTCTGTATATATACTGGTAGGCAAATTTCTAATAATAATAATATATATCTATATATTATAAATAATATCTCTGTGTCAGTATCTTTTTTGTTTATTGTGTATAATCGCAAAAAAAAAAATCAACATACAACATGTATTATGGGAACATAAAACATCGGGGTTAAAATACAAACACCAAATTTTGTTACTACATGGAAAAGTAACTTGTCTAGAATGTAGGTAGTGTTTTTATTTTTTCCATAATTTGTCTCAATTTTGTATTATAAATATCTAAAAAAACCATGAAATCATGCAAGTTTGACAGTTATAATTACATAATTATAAATTTAAACACTACATCACAGATTTATTTCTCTTGCTTTATCTATTAAATGTAATCTTTATATATGTCTATTAAATTTGATATTGATTGTAGTCCCGGTGTTTTATGTTCGCGTAAAACTAGTTTTTAGTCTCTTATTTTAGATGAGTGGCATTCTCTTAAAAAATTACGACAGAAGTCAGTCACATGAATAAAATTTACTGTAATATATTACTTTTTTTGGAGATAACATAGTAAACAACACGAAAGTTAATACTGTAACTAGAGCGAGAGTTCGGGCATAATAAAAATTTTAATATATAAAATAGGTATTTATAATATATATATATATATATATATAATATAATATAATCAATATAGGTATTGTTTATATAATATAGTTTCCCGTAGTTTTTAATTTTAATTTTTACGAAGGTAATCAATGTTTTCATATTATTAAAATTAATTGTAACACTGATGGAAAAAATAACATTGAATTTTGTAATATACAAAAATGTAATGTATAAATTCATCGGATAGTGATTTTTTTAATTTTTAATTTTTATCGTAACTCGTTTTTTTAAGGAATTTTAAAAGTTATTAATTTTAATTTTATAATAATTGTGTGATATTACACTTAGTATTTTTAATTTTTAACCAATATACCTATAAATATATACTTTTTAAATTTATCTATTGTATTTATAGATACTTTATTTTCATATACATTTTATACGGACATAAAAATATTAAAATGAAGTTTAAATTAATTAAATAAATTATATTATGATATTAAATACCAGAACCAATTATCTTGAAGTATATCAATATTATTTATATTTCACACATTATATACAAATATCATAGTACTACATTATCCTAAATATTCAGAAGTTAAAAGAAACGGTAAAAAAAATTTGATATACAGTATTTATCAAAATACAATGATATAACGAAATATACCATAGTGTTCTTATCATATGCATCGTAACAATCAGCAAATATTTTTTGATATATAATACCTATATATATGTGTGTGTGTGTGTGTGTGTGTGTGTGTGAGTGTGTGTGTATGTTTGTGTATATTGATCTAAATTGGTATTGATGTACTTATTATTATATTAAAATCTATGAAATTATGATATTTTTATTTTGTATTTATTATTATTATAAAATGTTTACCGATAAAAAAAGCGAACTAATAGATAGGTAATACCAGAAGGTATATGCTATCAAAGGATGACCTTTTATAATATGAATTTTACGTCATGAGAATTAGACTATAATTTTAAAATATTTATGTATGAAAAATACTATTATAATCATATATTATTTGTATTTTAAAATGTGATTATACCTCTTTATGAAATTAAAAAATCACGGGTCGAATATTTGTGTGCTGAAAATTTAATGCCAAACTCACTGAAAAGTGAAATGGTACATATTTTATGTCATTATTGGAGTTTACAAATGCGTTGAATTATTAACTATCCATTCTAACAATAAGTTAAACTTATAGATATACCTAAATCAAATCATCAGTTTCATCACTATTGCATATTAATATATTATAAATATTATGAATAAAATATTGTCGACGGAAAATTCTTATTAGAGAATAATAAAGACGAATTTATTTGAAAATTTCAATATTGTACAGAAAATCAACATTATAAAGGTATTTGGTATAGGTAAATCATATATATAATTTATACTTAACAATTATAAAAATATACAAAATTGTCTTATATACGAGGATTTTTTTTCCAATTATCCAATTTACGATATAGGAGCCCTGTGGATAGATGATGAAGGATGGATGATGATGTAGATACTATGAACACAAATAATATATATATATATATTTATTAGAGCACGTATGTTGTTACAATAAATATAAAATACAAAATTAAAGACGGTAGGGACGTGTACGACGATTACAAACGGACTGATTTCAGATTATATCGTAGTCGATATAATCGGGCCATTTTTCGTCGGTATCATTGTTTATATTTTTAAATGGATACATGAGTAATCGCGGGCGATTGTCTTCGTAAAGATTCGTAATTACGCAATCATAATTAATGTACTATCCAAGTATAAACTGTATAATGTATATCATCGTCTGTTATCACTGGACACTGATGGTGACCTACAATCCAAAGAGTAAAATAGAGGGACTGTTCTGTAAAATAGTTATAACATACAAAGTGCCCCTAAAAATAGTATGGCCACGATTAAAATGTTTAATGTTATGAAATATATAGTGGAATACACCGATTAATTTTTTTATGATAGCTAATAATTATTGATTACATTTATTATGATAACAATTACATAATTATGGCCTACAGTGTATTTGTTTTTTTTTTAGTTTCGTGTCATTTCAATCAGTTTTAGGATCCAAATCGTTCAGAGATTCGTCTCTGGTTCCTTAAATTTTTAAACCCCAGTCAAATCAAAAGAAATTTTTAAACTATTGGTTACTAAGTAATCTAAGGTACTATATTTGTTCAAAAATATATTTTTCAATTGTATTTTATTGAATTATTTTTCGGCACTATATTGTAATGTTATTTTTATACCTGTTCTATCAGCCAACATAATAGGTAGGTAGACATCATATATTTATATCCATAAAAATAAAATACAAAAATCGATATATAACTATATAAAAACATAGTAGTAAATTAGGTAGGTACTTATAAGTAAAATGCGTATGAAAAGAAATATTTTCGGCTTTGGACTTTCGTGAAATTGCTCGTTCTATTACAAAGAAAACAACTAGGCATTTTCAAATTTGAACATTGAAATTCATGAAAGATATTATTTTACACGTGGACTAAGATATATATATATATATATATATATTTTAATATAATGAGAAAAAAAATAAAATATATAACACAATACTATTTACGTAACATCAAAATCAATTGAAAAGTAAGTGATGGGATGTTTTTTCATATTATCAGTGTAGCGATATTTGCGTGAAATTAAACAAATTAACAAAACATTATTATTCTCATACAATATACATTTTGTCGCCGACATGGTGAAACTGTGAGAACCGACACTTTGTTCGTGACAACTTGGAATACGGGCTACGTATACAAAAGTCCATCTACATTACTCTACGCCAGTGTTGCCAAATGGTACGATCCAGGTGGGGAAGTACGGTAATTTTAACTATTTTACAATCCCCCATCGCTTAATAGGATAACTCGGTACGGTAGTAACAATTCTTGAGCAGGGCCGCCCGAAGAATATTTTGTGGGGCACTCCACCACCCTACCATCGGGATTGGCCTGCAGCTAATGAGTCATCCATAATTTTGTTTTGGCTACGATAATTTCATGTAAAATACGATAATTTAGAAGTCACAATACGGTTATCATATATTTGAACTTTGGCAACACTGATCTACGCATCAATCGCGCGCGTAAAATATTCGCGGCGGGAAGGTGTTTTCGTAAAACGTTGGTCACGAGACGGGAATATGGATAGGTTGATAACGACCGGTCGTATTCGCCTATATAAAATGCGCGTTCGTTTTGACGTATAGGTAATTATTATGGATCTGACAGGTTATGGATATCTACAGTAGATGATAGAAAAAACACAACTTATCTAGCCTATAAACTTAAACTACCTATAAGCAAAATGAAGAAAATCTCTATAGTTAATAAGCCAATTTAGAAAAAAAAAAAACACAATTATTATTGGAATTCTGCGTTTGCCGCAGTAAAATACTCACCCCTTCAACTTCGAGTTTGAGATACGAACATTGAAACCCTATAAAAATATACGACATAAACAGCTAGCAGTAAAAACACACTAAACTACCAAATCGCATACCTATAACAATATTGTGGTACAAATCAATAAAAATAGATAAAGGAATAACGAGCTACGAAATATTTTATATGAGACGTGTATACTCTAAAGTGCAAATTTCGTGTAAAAAATAAAATAAAAAAGTTAAATGATATATACTTATTCTTAAATTTCGCACTCGATTCGTTTTGATCGCTAGTTTTTAAAATAATACCAATCGTTAGTAAAAACTTAGTAGCATAAACTTGAGGTCACTTTTTAATAAATATATATATAATAACATATTAGTTACAATTATATAATATTCATATAAGTAAAAGTTACTAGACGCTTAATATTATAGAGTTTAGCTCAAATATTATTTTCAAATCTGATTGATCTTCGTGAAATTATTATTGCTAATTATAATATAAAATATAAAGATAAAAACCATGGTGTAAAATAATGCTTATTAAAATAATTTTAAGCTCTTTAAAATTTGATTAACCTATACTCAGTGATATTTGAGAAAATTATCCATATTTTAAGTGTTTAAAGATAAAAATATGTATATACTATATATATATATATATATATATATTTTTTTTTTTTACATCTTTCATATCTTTTACTGCGTAAGAAAAAGCTTTGTAAAATCAAACAATTATTTTTAAATAAATTAAAATGTTTGGAATTTAATGAATAAATTAAAAATAAATCAATATTACACAAAAAAAACTTGTAGCAAAAATATATATTTAAATAAAAAAACTAAAAGTTGCAAAAAATCATCAATTCATTTTTTGTTTCAAAAACAAAAGAATCTAAAATGTAATAAATAAAGTTTTCAGGTAGGTAGATGCATGATATTATTTAATGCGTGTTTTAAAATTAAAAATATTAAAGTTGCACATAATAATATATGATATTTATAACAAATGAAACCGTTTTTAACTTATCATGGTAAATACGTGTGTTTCAGGAAGTTTTTTTGAATTGTCATAAAAATTAATTACAGACTTTAGGAAATAATTGTAAAAATGCACAACTTAGCTCATAATATGCCAGTGTTGAATTCTCCATCGTTTGTGTATAATCAATTTGGATCGTATGGAACAACCTATAACCAAGTTTGTCAGGTAAAAATATATATTATTGTGTGTTTTACCTGTATAAATATTTTGATTGTTGTGTATCAACCAGGTCAATAAAAAGGTAAAATAAGTACTTAGGGATAAATAAATTAGAGTTACATAATCTATAATTCAACTAATTATATTTTTAAATTTTGTGTATAATTTCTAAATTAAATTAATATAAATAAAGTTAATGATGTAATATGATAATTATAAACATTAAATGAATACCAATAATACATTTATATCGAATATGAAATACCTTTTTAGTATTAAAATTAATATTAAAATTTTATATTAGTTCCACACTTTTCAATAGGTGCTCTAAATATAATATAGAACTTATATACCTACATATAATTAATTATTATTATAAAATTTGTTTTAAGATGATGGTTAAAATAAATTGAATAATTTAAAGATAAAATGTAGTTAAAAAATGATGTTCATTGCTTTCTTGATCCTTAAATAAACAAATTAAATATAATTTTTAAGTATAACTAAATATAAATATTTTTTTATTATTTAGTACTTTATACTAATATAAGATATTATAGCGTGGCAACAAAATATAAGAATTACATTTTTCATCATTTTGAATAAAAATCCAACTGAGGAGATGTTGAATATTATGAGAGAAATAACTGACAGAAGATCAAAGAGTAATCGATTTCTACAGTGGTAGATAGAAAGGAAGTAAAAAAGGATATGATGATATTTGCTTATGACATATTTATAATGTAGAACATAATTATTAATTAATATAAATTAGACTGGTTGAGAAGAATACCGTATGAATGAATCGGAATATTATTAGATATAGGTTAGGACTAAGGAGTAATCGATAAATGATCATGATATCAATGATATAGTGCCAGCCTCAAAACCTTCTGAGAGTAGTTATAGTGAATGATATATTTATGTGCCAGGTAGTGATATGTCATAATTTTAATTCCTAGACATTTTATATAAATTTACGATGAGATGGTAAAATTAAGTCAGAAAGGAAAATTTTAAAAGAAAATGTTCTATAAATCTATACATTCCGTATAATAAATAGGTGTTGTTAAACGTTACGGACAATTACTATTTTGTTCCAATTTTTTTTAAAAAATGCACATTTTAAACATATGCTCATATAGACATTTCCTTGTGAAATGTAAAACACTTAATAGTGAATGGACAAAGTTTGAAGGAAATCTAAAAGGACCGAATGGAAACATTCTGCTAAAGAAATTAGAAAAAAACGTTAACTGCTTGTATCAATATTAAGATAAATACACTCAAGAACTGTGTATCATGAAGTTATATACTCAACGACTTAGATGGATTGTCAATATAGATGTAAAAGATAAAAGGAATGATGATAGGTAAGGTACTGGCCTACCAAGTTTAAAAATTTAGCTGACCCAAATAAAATTTCTATACTTTAAAAAAAAATTTTAATGTACTATAGTGTTCTTCCAACTTTTACTTTGTGCCCTTTATATTTCTATCCACACATTATTTAATCAGCCCGAAAATTGCACGGCCTATCGAGTTTAACTGGTAACTAGCTTAACCTATTTGGGCCTGGTTGGGGTCAAGAATATGGAAAAGTTTTTGAAGCTTTTATGGCTGTAATAGTTCAATAAAAATTATTTAGCACAGACGAATTGTAAACATTCCTCAGTGGGCGACTGATAGCTTTTAAGTTCCACTGAACTAAGTTAAAATATGTTTTCAATCTAATAATAAAATTTTAAAAACAGTTCAGGATAAATAGTACTAATATACTACAATGTTGTTCTTATAATAATATGGTACAATAAAACAAGAATATTTATAAAATTCAGTATAAAACTATCAGAGATATTATTTTTACACTAATAATTTTGTATGATGTAAGGAAAATATTTTTTTTAAAACAGTCCTCGTTAATAGCAACGATCCAACCTCCACCAGCAGCCACCTATAATATTAACTCAATGGTAACCGCTCAAACAATTACAACACCAGTCGTTTCCTCGGCTAACAGTAAGAATCGAAATCCAAAATTCAAAAATTCAATTTAACTTATCGTGATTTTTCCTAAAAATGTTACAGCTCAAGTCATGGGTAATCACAATGTTTTATCTAGTTTACCATCGCCGACAATACCGATGTTTTCAATTAGCGAACGTCCGAACACTTCTACCAGAGAACAACATTCGACTACTACCACTACCAATCCAATCATGTATAACAATAATTCATCTATGCAACAACAGTCGTATTCCACACGTAAATATTTTTGATATTATTGATTTTTTTCAACCAAAAAAAATTAAATTCATATACCTATAGTGTAAATGATAAAATTTATTAACTTTCCAATAAGATGGCATGTGATAAAAATTAATTCTTATAATTTTCATTTACTTAAAAATTAAAAATATTTAAAAGTATTAATATTTTTATTTTTAGTACTTTTAATTAATAATATTAAACTATTCATTTTTAAATAATTATTAAAATAATAAAGCCTGCAGTCATAAATAAAATAAAGAATACAGTATATTTTATTAACTGGATTTATTTTATACATCGTGTGCGGGTTGTTTAGAATAGGTTACATTACTATAATATGGTTATGGGTTGGGTTAGTTCTTATAAATTACTGGATTGGTTAGGTTCCGTTCTGATCGGACTGTGTCGGATTAGTTGAGTTTTAATAATTTTTGAATCAGATTAGGATAAATAAAATGTTAATATATGTATATTCGTTAAATTTGAACGTTTTTATACCAAATTGGTTCGTATATTTTCAAACTGGAATTAAATTCTTGATTTTTGAGGAGAGTGTTGACTGTTACAGAATACGATTTTCTTGGACCAGGTTCGGCTGTTTTTCGGTCAGGATGAATCATGTTATGCCATTTTTTTCTACCCACGAAATTCTTTAGTACTTACTAGGGATTGTTTTCGATACGTGAACATTTTTTGAAACTTTTTTTATAAAATGTTGGCAATTAAACCAAAAAAAGTTTGCCATTCCTATTCCATACGAATACAGTTATAATCAGATAAAAAATCTCCAACTCATATTCCAATATATTGTTTTTTAAATTCGAAGGAATATAAAAAGGTAATCGTTTTACAATGATATATTATTTTAATGTGCATGATCACTTTTTCGATTAATAAAAGTAGGTATTACAAAAGTCATATTTTGTCTAAATGTTTATAAAAGCTTAAAATTCAAACTATGGTGAATTTCTTAATTTTTAAAGGTGTTATTTTTCATATTATTAAAATTTGTAGTTTTTAGGTATTACCAGTGGTAGATTTGAAGAGGGACGCAGGGGGAGGAAACTACTCTTAATTTTTATCATGTTTAATAGCTTACCTACCCCTTAATTTATTTATCAGAGAACGAAAAAAACGCAGTGTTTGTTTTATTTTTACTTAACATTTTTAAAAATTATATATATTTTTTTTTTGAAAAATCGTGAAATTACGAAAATGAATGTTTTTTGTCCTTCTCACATAATAAGTTTTAGATAAAAAGCATGATATATAAAATGTTAAATAGTTGATCTTATTAAATCATATTAGTATCATATAGATAATAAATAATCTTCATTATCCGTGAATGGCTAAAGCCTAAGGGGATAGCGAAATCAATGCGACAACCGATAAACTTCATTTCAGTCTATATCACAACTTCCTCAATTATTCATTTAAAAGAAAAAGTGTTAAATTATTTTGAAAGAGGAATTCTTAATCTATCTTGAAAATATGTAACCTAACAATGATGTAAAATAATGTTTGGATTTTTCTATTCTATTCATGTTATATAATAATCTAAAATATTTTTAAAAATGTCCCCCGGTTAAGAAACTTTGGATAGGGGTGTGGGGGACGAAGTCCCCCACGGCTTACTTTTTCTCTAATATGTCCCGGAACTCTGATTTTTTAACTAAGTTCAGAGTCCGTCCTTATTTTTTTTCCAATTCAACCACTGCAAGGTATTACGATAGGTATATTGAAACTTTAATAGAAACTGAGACTATGAATCGTTTTATATAACAGTATCAATAATATTGAAATTATTATAAAACAGAAATTGTAATTTATGCGTATCGCAAATTATTGAAATTTTAATGAAGGTGAAAATATTTCGAACCACATTCTATAACTATAATATTTACACATATTAAAATTTTATTTTTATGAAAATATAATTTATAAACACTATTGTACAATTTTATAGTATACATTGTACAATATTATAGCAGAGCTCCACTCCAATACAAGCATTTTTAATAATTATAAGCTTGATGTAAATATTTAATAACGTCACAAATTATTATTTGTTTAATATATTTCATTCAAATTATAATAGTAATAACGTGAAACATTTAATAAAATTTCAAATTTTATTAAGTACATATTTACATAGAATCTTATTCACTGGAGTAAGTACAGATATCCGTATTTTAAAAATATAAAATAAAAATTCATTTTTGACATGTCAAAGGAAAAATTAAAAAATATAAATATAAAATAATATATCTGTAAAATGAAAAGTACGATTTGAATACTGCTACTATACAACCTTCCAAGCTTTTTAAATAAATATCTTTTCCTTTTTTTTTTTTTTTTTTGTATACAATACACAGTGAGCAGATAAAAACAAAGAAATTAAAAACAGTAATGACCAAGGGCGTCCATCTAAGAAAACTCAGGGGGGTGGCGAAATTAACGTCATAAACCAAAAACCATATATAAGATATTTTATTTTATAAATTTACATTATATTATTTTTACAATATTACATTTTCTTATTATCTAATCATTAAACATAAAAATTAAATTGCG
>JAIPRL010000712.1:0-16287 GCA_025469235.1 Pemphigus obesinymphae
ATCATTGGAACCATTTCTCCACCAATTTTAATTCCAATATTTAGTCTTGTTAGCTTTGCTTTCACTGTATTTATAACTTTTTCGATGTAGCAGTTAAAAAGTGGAGGTGATAACGTACACCCTTGTCGAACTCCTTTTTTTATTTGAGCGTTAGCAGTAATTTCTCCTTTTTTAATGCAAGCTGTTTGAATAGAAGTATATAGTGATAGAATATATATATAGTAATAGAATAACGAGTAAATATACGTTACTCTAATTAAATTCAAAAATCTGAAAAATCTGTAGTTATGATTTTTTTTTTTATAGTCATTTAAAGTTTTTCAACAAAATTATCAATTTTGAGATATTTAAGTCCAAATAATTGGTAAAATTAGATTTTAATACCTAAAAAAATTTAATGTAACGTTAGTTGTGCATTACTTTAATTATTTAAATAAATTTAAAATATCGTCGGGAAAAAGTATTTTAGATATTAGTGTAGTGAGGAAGCTAGTTTTCTTCCAAGGATGTTTATTTTTTTCTACGATTACTCTTTTAATATAATGTTAAATTTACTGAAAATATCATTAATATTAATAGTTATGTAAAGTACACCGAGGCTGCACTCGAAATCGTTTTTTTCGAGTTCAATAACTTATCATTGCTTTCAAATGTAATACATCCACTAAGAGTAGGTAGGTATCCTATCCGATAAGTGCTTCCACCCGACGAGCGAAGTGCATACTTTATTTTAGATTTTATTGATAAATTAACAGCTATAACTTCTAAGACGATTAATAATTTAATTAATTTCCTAATTACAAATGATAAAACAAATTTTTGTATATTTTTATAATGTAATAATACTTCTCACCACCATTCCTGTGACTAGCTGCAGTTCATGCGAACGTGCATTTTCAAAATTGACCATTGTGAAAACAAAAGTTTGCAGCACAATGGCTTATGAAAGACTTGAGTCACTAATTTTTTTCATTTTTATATATTCAGAATTTAGTACTTTGAATTTTGAACCAATTAAATTACTTGGTTAGGAGAAAAAAATGATAAAAAAAAAAAATGATGACGTTTTCTGGGGAGGGGGGGGGATGTAAGTGCATGACTCGCGAAGAAAGTCTGGACACACCTATGCTGTTGGTCACAAATTTCAAAACTAAGCCACTGGTATATATAATATAGTTCAAAAAGCTAATAATAATACGCGTCTTAATTGGTAATGACATTTTCGTCAAATCGTTACGAAAACTCATCTAATAAACTATCCATTGCTGTCGGTAATCTGAAGCTAGTATTTTATGGAAAATACTGCATAAGCAAGCGGCCGTGGTGTAGTCAAATAGTAAGAATAGAGGAACTCCAAAAATAATTCTAGTAAAATACTTTTATCCCTTCTTTCATCGCCGTTTATGAATAATATTTTACAGTTCAAAATACAATCTCCGGCCGAATATTTTTCAGCATTTCGGTACGAGATGAAAGTATCACTATATATTTTTTTCAATAAAGTACAAGCACACGTTATACTTTACATAATATTATGCCAAGGGAGATATCGGCCGTATCCGGTCCCGAAATAAATACACCCAACTTTATTGCACCACTGTAGATAAAATTTTTCTGAGTCTTCTTCGAATGGACAATGCTCGTAAAAGAATCCTAAATATTTGAATAGGTACAACAATAATATATTACGAATTATTGGAATGGATATAAACTATAGAGTATATAGAAATGCCTTTACATATATTCTGTTCGCGGAGAGAATAGGAGTGTTTCGCGCACCCGACTGACAAAAATTCAGATAGCTCCGTTATCTTTGGGCGTCTATCCCCTCTCCTCGACAAAATTACATACTATAACCTACCGATCAGTGCAGCCTATAGAGTAATATAGAGGCGGCGTTGTATATCTTACCTATACATTTTGTGTGACGCTGGGATCGGTGACAGATGACCGTGTTACCGTTTATGATAATAAAAATAGCGTATAAATAAATTGTGAAACGATTTGCCTGTTATACGTTATCAGTGATAAACACGTGGTGATAATAATATTGTTCATCTCGTAATATCGACTGCACAATTTTTACTATCGTGACTTCTGCCTTTGGCCTTTGCGAATTACATTTTGATTTTTGTATTTTTGAGTAAATATTTATTAAAACAGTCTTTTTAAAGACTTCACCACTTTAAAAGTCGTGGTGGAAAGTAATATTGTTCAAAAACTTTCCAGATATTACTTATAGTTCCTAATATATATACTTTCTTATTTCTGATCAAAATGCCCAAACTGTATATTGTGTAAAAGATCAAAAAACATTAGTTCGAAAAATGCGAACATGAAAATGTATAATGTATAAATTTATTCATTTTGACTGTCATAATATCATAATACAATTATATAGATATATATTTTTACATAAATTATACATTTAAAGAAAACATATTTTCCTTCCCATTTTATACAGACTTAGGACTGTCAGTATACATTATATATGAACCGGTATGGTTAAAAATGTGTTTTTTACATATTCTTAACAAGAAAATGTATTAACCAAAATGTAAATTTGTACTGAAACAGACTTATATAAACCTACCTACCTATATAGTGGCCAGAATTAGTAAGTAAAGATGAAAATTGTGAAAAACGATGAAAGTCATGTTAATTTTTGGAAAATGGGTGTTCTCACGCCGATGCCAAACGTTGTTTTAATAAAGCTTTCAAAAATTTGAAGCAAGGAATGGTAATAAACAAATATATTGTAAACTCATGTTCAATTATATTCAATTGAAAGTCATGTTAATTTTTGTATCGATTTACACTGTTAACGGAATCCGTAGTTTTTATTGTAGTAAGTAAAGATGAAAACTGGAGACTTCCAATTGGATATTTTTTATTAGCTAATTTTTTTATTAGTCTAAATAATGCTCAAAAAATTTACAACTTCCCTGCTGCACATCCACGTCCACGCACTTTGAAATTTTTAAAATTTAACACATTAATATTAAATTCAACACACTACGGCACGGAACGCAGAGAAAAGAGATTAAACGAAACGACAGAACACACTAAAGTACAACGATTATATTAAATTTAGCCATGCCAAACAAGTAACCAATACGGGTATGTCCGATAAGTATTAGTATTAAGTAGGTAAAACCCATGGAGAAATTACTAATTTATTGGTAAAACCACAGATATATATCTGTGGGTAAAACACATATTATTAAGTAAAATAACTAGGGTTATTAAAAATATAAATATCATGAGAAATGCGTGGCGTTTCATGGCAAATATCAGTGGTACCACGATTATTTAGTGCACAATATTTTGTTTTCGGTTAGTGGTTACTCTGTCAACTGTCATCGATCCCAGCGTCAGTTTTTAGACGTAACGCCGCCTCTATATTACTCTATGGTGCAGACAGCACGTGATATTTTGGGTGGCGAGTAGCCGATAGATGATGTTGCGGTGAGGTAAAACGAAAATTGGTTTCTGCGCACTCTTAAACTCTCCGCGAATTTAGTATATGCATAGCAATATGAAGCAATCAAAACAGCGAATTACAGTGTGACCATATACGAGGGATTGACATACTTTATTCACTTTGTTTGAATTTACACTAATTTTTATCAATAATTATATATTTTTCCCGATAACAATTAATTAAGGTATAAACAGGGTAGGAAATACAATACAATATTTTTATCAAAATATTTTTTTTTGCACATGTCATTACTGTGAATTGATGTTTTCCTTACTTGACATTTTTACGCCTATGGCCTATACCCCCTGATATAAACTATAAACTATGGCTATAATGTGAATTACCTACCTATATATGTAATATAATTGCTATCTCGATAATATTAATGCACTTTAAAATAAAATAACCCGCATAAAATAAATTATTTTATAAGAATTACCAGGAAGATGGTGTACTGCGCACATAATATACGTATATAGGAGACATTTTCCGTCAGTATATAAATTATTATTACGGCGTTTCGCGTTCCTTATAGCTATATATATAATAATATCTTCAATTCGATTATGCGATTATAAGTGGTCTTTGAGCATAATAATAATTCTTTGAGATATTCACGACGAGTGGAGATAAGAAAAAAACGAGTTTATTATTTTCCTCGTACCTATAGGCACATAATCGACTATACCTGCCTACTCCTCATTTTCCAAGACGACAATTTTATGGCATTCGATATATAGACGTTTCGAATGACATTTCTGAATAAAAGTGGCCCTAAGGGATATAGGTCAACGTTCTGTGGATTTCAATAGATACGAGTTTGGTTTTTTGTTCGTACATGTATACACATATGATTTTAGATAAGCGATTGACGTAGACGTATACACGATATTAAATTGTATCGCTTTATATGGAACAGACACTAATGTTATAGGCGATATTCGAATAGGTATAGTTAAGTACGTATATAGTTAAACATGAAAAAGAATGTCGAAAATCACGACAGTATAAGTAAAATAACGTGTAGGACGTAAGTGTACCTATATTTGAATGATTTTTAAATACAAATGTCCGTTGAGAATTTCTTATTTTACATTTTGAGCATATGGTATAACCTATATTGGTTTCGCAATGATATTTTTGTTTATGTATAAATAAACTTATTCTGGTAGAAGGAGTAAAGTAAGAGTTTTCAAGTACAGAAGTTTTTGATAGAAAATGTGTTCTAGTTGGTACATTAACGACATCAACATTCAATTTTACTAGTGATTTCCTACTTAAGCATGAGGGAAAACTACGAAAAAATGACAAATTTTTGCGAAAATTATAATGCCAGCTGGGTATTTGAAATCTACACTTATTATTTACTATATCACTTTATTGACGTGATTAAAATATCAGAACCTGTTGACCACTTTTCAGTTATATTTTTTTTATCGCATTTGGTTTTTTAAGCATATGTTTACACTTTTGGATACAAAAAGCTAAGTATGATTTTCGGGTGAAACCTTCATGGTACGAAATTTATTATAGTTGGAATATCAAAAAGTAAAAATTATATTTATTCAGTAATCTTTTGCATCAAATCGTAAATCGAAAATAATCGATCAAATGGAATGGCTATTGTGTTTGGTTATAGATAAGAAAATAACTTAACCTGGTTAATCGTGAAAACACGCCTATAATAAATCGGAATACTATTGACCGGGTTTTTATTAATATTATATTAAATATAAATATTTAAATAAAAAAATAATATATTATAACAATGATTTATTTTGTATAGACTAGTTCGTCGACATTTTCCATTTTTAATCCTAAATTTTGCTTATTTATTTTATACTTAAATTCTGTTTTTTCATGTAATTGTTTAATGGTGTCCTTTGTGGGTAATTGCTAGATTAAAAATACGTTTTTATCACCACAGAACACATATTATGTTAGATAAAAAGTATCGGAAACATATTTTTTAGAAAGTATACTAAAGTAGTATATGTTTATATAAGTATTCGTCTATAAAGCTT
Organism: Pemphigus obesinymphae; assembly: GCA_025469235.1. Taxonomy (NCBI): domain Eukaryota; kingdom Metazoa; phylum Arthropoda; class Insecta; order Hemiptera; family Aphididae; genus Pemphigus; species Pemphigus obesinymphae. Next base: position 5,509 of record JAIPRL010000712.1, read on the forward strand.
AAAAACTGGGTGAACATTGAGAAGGATTATTGCAGCTTAATGAATCACTGTAAACGTAAAGTATTATGTATATTTATAATAGTATCTAAATGTATCATCAGTAAAATGAGACCAAAAAGTTGTTTTCTATTACGAGTATAATATTATGTCGATTGCCTAAATTAAGTTGGTAAATAATTTAAGGTGTATTTAATTTGTAGTTAAAAATAAGAAGTTTCTAATTTCGTAAATATTATGCAAATTATCTTGGTTATTTTTAAAAATATATTATTATGTTTACCGAAATACGATGTGATAAAGATTATAAAAATAGACAAATTATTTGTTCAAAAATTGTATGTAACTATGTAAGTAATTAAATTTTTCAAACCATATCAAAAAAAACTATAAAAATATGCATATTAAATTTATTAGAATATAAAATTATATTTCTATATTACAAAGTTATGAGGTTATAATTATATTTATAAATATATTTAATAATACATTATTTTTATTTTTTTTATAATTGTTGAGCTGTTATAATTATTAATTAAAATCTATAAAAAAAATAAGGTATAGTTTTCAATGATTTTGGGATAAGGCGTGGTCTCGTTTTACAATCATTTAGTTTACTTATTCTATCATAGAACGCAAAACTTTAAATTTGCTTTAAGAAATTTTCTGAAACATATACACCAAGTATGGAATTAAAACTTTTTTTAAGGAGGAAGTAGGGTATGAAAAATAAATAGTTTATGTGAAATTTATCAACACAATTTTGATTTAAACAATATGTAAACCAAATTTGCCAGTTTCAAAGCTTAGCTAAAGAAATGGTTTTATAATTTATTGAAAATTATAATAATCTGAGTATGTACAGTATATATTATACGTTATGTACTTATAGTTTACATTGCATTTTATGTTGACAATATTATTAAAATTGCTATCAAAACCACTTGAAACATAGAATATTTGTTTTATTATTGCACATTTATGAATGTTCAATTTTATATATAATAATACGATGTCATTAAGCTCATATTTTACGAATTTCGATAATTAAGAGTTAAAATCTTTCTAAGTGGATTTAAACTACAAAGTTGTTAATTTTTATATATTAGCAATTAGCACATATTGTAACTAAATATATGTATAGTATCGAACAACAATAACCAAAAGTATGAATTTTTTTATTTTGCTTATTGTACTCAATACCGTTAGCGACCAATTATACGTCTTCGGTGTTACAGAAACGATAGAATGTGCTTGTATTACGGGAGGGGGTGTGCCTATGCGCCCATGCGAGATGCGATGGCTCGTGTCGTCTGGTTGGCACGATTAACGGAATGTTCTAAATACCTACCTGTGTGTGTACAGGGTGTTTTTTTTTTTTATAAAGTAAGTACTCGTTATTTGAGAAAATATCTACTGGCATTTTGAAAAATGGTATTTTTAGACAAATTTAATTTTATGTTATTCCTGAATATCACAGTACTTACTTATTGCGTATTATAGTTTTCACCCCATCCTAAATGAAATAAATAACCTTTTGATTTTTTTTTGATGGATATTTCTACTTTTTATTTTATTTCCGTAGTATTAAGATATTTTTAAAATTAATTTTAACGTTTACAATTTTAATTTAATAAAATCTGTAGTTTGAGTCGTATATATTTACCTATTATATAGTTATATAGGCGTTTATACGAGAGAATATACGTATTTTTTAAGACCGGTAGCAGGCGGATATCAGGATATATGTTATTATTATTAGTGTACCTAATAAAAAAAAAAAAGGTCAGGTTTATCCATATTTACTGGGTTTATGAAATAGTTGCCAGATTTATAGATAAATTTAATGGATACTTAAAGAACTAGGATTACAATAACAAAATTATTGTTCTGGCCTGTTTGATTTAAAATTTGAGTGTAATTTCCGTACCTATTAAACATCTTATATCAAATACAAATTATAAATTCTAAAATCCATTTAAAATATATTTAAATACGTATATCTGCGAAGTAAAATATCAAAAGTTAATACAGAATTGCGTTACCCTATTTCTCTAAGTGCCTACGTCGAAAAAAGTAAATTTAAAAATTTCTTAAATGAACATTTTTCAAAATGTCAATTTTTCCAAAAAGAACATTTTCCGTTAAAAAAATCACCCTGTATCCCTGCACTACAGAACACACATTATAGTAGTGGTAAAATAAAAATGCGGCGCAATACGGCGAAGAATTCGGGTAGAAATGTGCGCTTGTTTGGAAAGAGACCTCATGCGGGGGATGTGATTGGAACTCCGGAGGTGATCCGATAATATTATTTTTCTTTACGATTCAAGCAAACCGCGCGGTTACCTGTCCGTGGTATACAATATGTACAATGGTAGCGGTAATCGTGGTATTTGATGAGAGCATTGTATACGATAAGGCGTTCAACGAGGATTTACTCGTTGTAAAATATCCTATCATAAATTTAAAAAATAAAATTTGGACATTATATTAATATTATATCGAATTAAAATAAATAGGTTCCGGTTAAATATGTGATCTACTCGTCGTATACCGATTAACGGCAATCAAGATATAACGTAACTTAGTCATATTTTATACGAACAACTAAATATTGTTGATTATATATATATAATATATATATATAGAGTTATCTATTGAAATTCCATATAATATGCGTGTATTTAAAACATATTAATTCTTTATAATCTAATCCAGTGTACAAGCTGGAACAGTGTATTTAATGATTTTTTTTTCTGTTAAGTTCAAAGAGAACCTTTGATATGTAAATATAAACAGTTTTTAAATTTAATTAATTAATGCAATAGATAGGGTATATAAATATGGTAGAATTCAATATTATTATACAATTTTAGTAGCACAGATAACATCGTTCGACAGAAAATATCCTGATAGACCACTGCCTCTTTGACCTGTTAACCGAATGTAGTATAAATAAATGATACAAATAGAACGGTAAAAAATTGATTTTTATATTTTAAATCATACATAATTTCAATATGGCAAATGTATTATTATTAAAAAACACGTACAATAAACACGGTGAAAATTTTGTATTAATCATGTAGAGAGTATATAGTACCTAATATTATATAAGACAGGTATGGATATAACATATTAATACGGGTTTCGGATACGCATTATCTTGAATTCTCATTTTTTTTTATTTTTGTATATTATATAATTTTCAGAGATTTTGGAAGGGGTTGTAGGCTTTACCAAAATTCTTCTAATTATATTTCTATATAAAACAATCTATAGAGACATGCACTTTGCACGGGTCGTATATAAATGTAATTAACCAGACACGAATGCAAAAATCTAAAAATTGATCCGATCCAGTGCAACTCAAAAATTGGTCTGACCCAGTCCATGAGATAAATTAAATTTATCAATTAAATTAAATCAATAACTGAATTCCAGTACAAAAATATACCAACGAATTTGTCATAAACAAGTTGAAGTATACCGAATACATTAACCCTGATATTATCACGACATGACCCGATAATTATTATTAAAATTCGACTGGTTTGATACGATACGGCCTGAACAAAACCATACGGACCCGATAAATATTGAAATCCAGCTAACCCGTGCGGCGTGGAAGACTTTACTGTACCACTTGTACCAGGCACATTGTACTTATACTACCTATACCGGGACCTAATGTTTCCATATATATCCGTACTATACACGCTTTTTTTTTTGCTCATCGATACTGTACTATTTTTGGTTTTTTGTTTATTCATGTTTATATATATTGTGAACATGAATAAACAAACATTTTATTAAATATATTTTTTTCGTCCAACAAAATTATTACTTTAAATTGAGTAAAGTTCTATAATATAACATTAAATCTAGTTTATATATTTGTTATCAATATTTATAAAATTAACCAATGAATATTATTAAATATGATTACGCTCTTACCCAATGAATACGCTCTCGGGGTAAATGTGACATCCGTTATTGCAGGAAAATTGAAAATGAAAAAGAAATATAATATATGTATATGATAATAAATAATGTTTTGATCAATGATTGAATGATTTATTCAGTTCGTACATTTTAAAGTACAAAAAAATCAAGTTAGTAAATCAATTAAAATAATTTTTCAAAATGTACAGTTAACACAATGTGTTAAAAGTGTTGAAAAATAAAAATGAACTATTGAGACAATTTTTATCTTGATAATAATATGATATTTTAGCATACATTTCATAGTTTATAGACACTTTACCACTGATGAAATAGCTGTAGTATTAAGAGGACAACCGAATTTACTTTCTCTGTCTAACTAACTGACAATATAAGAAAATTGACGTTCTACATTCGTATTTCAACTTCATCAATTCTAATATTAGAGTGAATTGACCTATTACCAAATGTATAATAAATGAGATCATTATCTATTTTATAGCGTTTTTTTTTTCCGAATTGTTGTAAAAAGATATAACTATATTTAAATTCCGATAATTTAAATAGACATACTTTTCTTCGAAATCAATATTTGGGGGAGGGGGGAAGGTGACGATACAGTATTGATATAATGATCTCGTCTGTAAATTTGGTAATATAGGTAAATTGATTCCTCTTATATTAGAATTGACAAAGTTGTCACAAGAATGCCGAACGTAAATTTCCTATATTGTCAGTTGGTTGGACAGTGAAAGCAAATGCGGGTGTAAGCGTGTACATTTTGTAAAAAAAAAAGGTATAACTAAGTATAGGTATTTGTAAATTCCATATATATATATATATATATATATAGTAATAATAGTTGTGATAAAAAAGTTTAATGTAAATTCGGTATATTATCAATTGGTTAGATGGTATACGGGCAAATAGGAGTATCAAAAGTCATCTTAATGTATATTATATATTGAGAAATAGGAACTGAATATATACACTTACCCGCCTTGCCGCGCGGTGTCAGTAATTTAAAATTTTTTTGTTTAATACCTAATAATAAATACAAAAATTGATTGAATTAAATTTCGAGTATACGTTTGGAAACTTGATATTATTGATATTGATGATTATTAAAATCAATGATTTTAATATTTTAAAGATACCCCAAATCGCCCTATATTACAAATAATTGTATGCCCAGTTACCTATAACAGGCTATATATATATATATATATATATATTATATATATATATATTAAAATAATCATATGTGACTATATTGTGTGAGTGTATATTATTTTGGGTGCGTTCGTGAATGTATATATACTCTTATTAATATTATTATTATTGGTTTCCGTCGACCGATATAGTTTCGGGGCCCAAATGATAATACAGTAGAATTTTGGTAACAATCCGACAGATATCAGACCAGGGTGTACTGCCGGAAAACGTGGGATTAATGGTGGAAAACGCATTTTGACTTATTGAATGTTACATTTTTACTTATATCGAAAAATGAATAAGTTTATTGTGTTTTATTAAAACATACCTACATGAATAATAACACAATATATACCAATTTATTATATACTGCAGTGTTGAATTAATGTTTTCACGAGACAGGTTTAAAAAAATTATCAATTTGTTTTTGTTTTTTTGTTAAAATATAGGTTAATATACGGCCGGATTACTCGGACGTACCGGATTAACGAACGGCCGGATTACCGAGATTCTACTGTAGTTCGAGCGTGGAAAATGTGAATTGCACGCGCGCGTACGAGTATTCGCCACAGGTCCTGGTTGTGGGGCTCCGCGGTACCGGGAGGAGGAGGGGAGGGGGAAAACGCTTAGCGTTCGTCCTGAGTACCCTGACCTTGGAAAGTCTCGCGGACGATTTACGCCTCAGGCGGGTACCTGTAATGAAACTACCTGAGCACAGAAAACGAGGAAAAAAAACTGCAAGCACACGAAAAGACGAAAAAAAATGTATATATTGTGTATATTAGGTACCTATATGGGTATTCCGACTGAAATATTGAAATACGCTTATTACAAATAATATAAACAAAACGTTGTTAGTGTCCGTCTGTCGGAGTGCATAATATTATGATATTATTATAATATCTTTATTCATTATATTATGTATTATTATTATTATTATTATTATTATTATGGGTGGTGGTGGTGGTGGTAATATAATATAGTATAATATTAATATTATAATATAGTCGATGGTCGGCGGGGCGTCCGGAAGACGGTTATGCTTGCGACCGCGGCGGTGGTGGGGAGGGGGAACCGCCGTATACACGCGCCGGCCGCACACACACACACGCACAAACAAGTCGCCGGTCGGCTCTCTCGACGTTGTTGTGTTGGATATCCTCTAGTCCGCGTGCTCTCTCCGACGTCGTCGTGAACGCGCACCACCGTTGGATCTACAATAAACATAATATTGTATAATATTATTATAATATAATATATCGTCGATCGTAAATCGTACGCGATAACCGCGAACCGATATTTTCGTGAAAACCGCGTGTGTCCCGATCGCCCGACGGTAATTATACAACACAAAATCTCTATTCGCTATTCGCCAAACGCCCGAATAATAACGGTCAGCCGCGTTGTCGGACGTTTACGGGTCGTTGCGATTTTTTGCAATTCGTTTTCGGGTAGACAAACGACAAACGCCGCGTGCCCCGTATCACTACTCGGCAATCCCGCCGACCGACCGCCGAATGTCCGTCTCCGGTCGCCGTCACGCCCCGTCGTCGCGATGACGCCACCGTCACAACTGAAAAACGGCCGGACGACCGCTGCCGCGATTGCCGCCGACGATCGGTGCACGACCGAAAATCGCATCAACATGGTGCCGGACCGCGGGGACGCCCCGCAACCGCAACCGCCGGCCGGCGTGGACAACGTCGCCTTTTCCCGTCCGACCGACGACACGGCCGCCGACCAATCGGCCAGTGGCACCGTCAACGGCGGTGTCGGCGGACGGCAGGTCGCCTCGGTGCCCGACCGACACCAGTTGCCGCCCACCGCCCTGACGCCCGTACAGTTCGAGATGAGCTACGGCACGCCGGCCGACGACGGCATGTCCAGCAAAGAGAACCTGTTGACGCCGAGAGGTTAGTGATTGACAGCGTTTGCTGATCATGCAATTTACAATATATATAACAGTAGAAGAAATAATTAGTGCAATGATGACTGACAAAGTCAATACTGTTGGGAAAATCACGTTTTTTCATTATAATTCTGCACCTGACATTAACGGATTTGGACTGTTTTTATATATTAAAACGTCAAAATCCAAATCCAAACCCAGCTATTGAATTTTGATCATATTTCAGTTTTTCATAAAAATTATACTTAAACCCTTCTGCTTATTGGTTGCAACATTTATATCGGCACCTATATGTTATACATATGGTGAACGACATTTTAAAATCGAATGTCGACATACTTGAACACACCGCGCGAAAGTGTTTAAAATGGTCGCACAATGTTCAAATTAACATTCATGATGAATTACAATAATATTATTTTTGACAATTTAGTAGCTAGGCTTTAATTAATACAATTTAATTAATATATATTTATATAGGTAAAAAAATTTAATATTTAATTTATTAAAAATAAAATGTGCCATTAAAATAGGACAGTGTAGGTATATAATTCGACGTTATTTTGCGTTCGACGAAAAATAACGTAGATCCTAAATTTTATATAAACAGAACCGTAGTAAGAGTATGGTGAAATTGATCCAGGCCAAAGACCCAACAAAAAGGGGGGGCGCAGAAATTAAGGAAGTTAATGCTTTTTTGCTTATTTACGTTAAGGAAGTTTATCTTTTACATATATTACAATGCCAAGTACGCCACTGAACCTTGCTACAGTTCTGATATATAATTTTTAATTTTTTAGGATATTCGAGGGTTTTTTGAAAAAAAATTTCCTATAATGACGTGCTCTGAAGAGGTTTTAAATAAATACTTTTTGTAGATACTAAAAACTTTAATTTGTGACCCTCAAACGTAGTGATAACAGAATATTACGTCCTTCTTCGTCGCGGACGTCGATAATTGTTAATTATCATCCAGGCCTTGAATCTTTTTTAATTGAAATGCCATAATATTTTGTTACGAGTTTCAAATAATTTTCATGCACCGAAAAATATATTTAATAAAGTGAAAAAATAGATTGTAACAAATGTTGGAAGTTAGTCCACCATCGTCCTTTTGGTAAAAAATTATTGAAAAAAAAGTATCCATGACAACTTTATTTGTTATTTTCACTGCATTTATAAAATATTTCGGGTATAAAATGTGGTATTCCTTTATGTGTACCAATTTAAAAAGTATTTTTAAAACCAAAATTAATACCATACAGAAAAACTAGAATGTAATATATAATACGCTTTACAAAATCCGAAAATTACAAAATAAAAAAATTTATTCGTTTTATACTCAAAAATTAAGCGTCTATCTTTCATTTCACTAAACAGGTTTTCCGAGTTGTTTTATTATAATTTTGTGTTAATATGATACTGAATTTTTATCTGCTATATTATAATAGTATAATATACACTAATAATAAAAGAATAAATTAAAGAAAGAAATATAGAAATGTGCACGCGTCACGAACACACAGTAAATACACGTTAACTTATTCCCTATTGTTCCGCAGTCCACATGCATGTCGGGCGATTATTCGTATCGCTCCGGCGGCCACATTATTACCGAATTCCCCCTCCTATGTTTTTGTGTTTTGTGATAACGATGTAGATGAATGATATGGGTACTTATTTCAACTGTGCTATTATCTACACACATTTTTAAAATGCAATAATTAAGTGTTTTCATAACAACGGAAAACAATTTTTACTTTGGATAATATTTTTAAAATGCATTACAATGTAAATATAAATAATTGTTAATATTTAAGCAAATATCTAATTTGTTAATAAGTAATTTGTTACAAACGCTACTGCTACTTGGACAATTTAAAAATGGAGTCTTTAAATAGTATTGTCTAGGACCAATTTTCTGTCAAAAAATCTCTTTACTCCAAACCTGCTGTTCGACTCTTTTCGCCCGAAAAAATGTATAGGTACAGACATAAAAAAAAAACTGCGTCGTCGGACCAATATCTCAATTAACACATTTCTCGCTTATGTCAGAATGTACTACAGAAGTCAGCAAAACATATAGGAGTATTATTATAACTTTATTATTTCATTATAATATTTATACGTACGTACAATAATATTGGTGTAGGTACTCAAAAGTTTAAAAATAATTTCATAATATTGAAGACGATTTTATTTTTTCGCGTACCGCCGACATTATTTTACCCATGACAAAATAAATAGGTATCATCACAGATTTTTGATACGCACAACCCGCTAAAATATTTCCTCACCGCACCTGTGTTGACGTAGTTCACCACTTCTTATTGGCCATAATGTTATCTTATGTGTTCTTGCTCGTTGTATTTATACTTATTAATTATTTAATAGTGCACATACAATTAGAATGAATTATATTTGATATTATTTATTATGATCTAAGTTATTATAATCCATGTTTAATTATTTGTTTACTTAATCACCATACCAAAATTCAAATCCGAATGACAAAATATTTGACCAATGAAAAGTGGTGAACTACGTTATAGACCGGGTGAAGAGGAGATGCGCATACGAGGAAAAAATGTGTCAAGTGTGATATTACCTATCAATTTTGTCATGATTTTACCAACGTGGTGCCACCTTTGGCACGCGCCCCACCATCGATCTAGGTGCGCGTAAACCGAACGGCCGCGATGTAGAGCAAAAATTAAAATAATAATAACAAAATCGTGACACATTTGATCCGGCGAATTCGGGTTATTTAATTTAATTTCACTTTTACAAAATTTTATTGGTTAGGAACGTGAACCGACGATACCGTACGATAATATAGGGGGACGGCCATCGCGTGATAAACAGCTCACCGAGCATAATATTATAGCCGCAGTATATCGTGGTATCTTCTCGGTTACATTATTATTATATTCGCCGTGGGTATAATCCATCGTTGCCGTTACCGTCCATAAAATACGCCGACGTTTTCGTATTTTCACAAAGTACACCGTGGAGCTTATACGTATCTATTATATATTATCAACCCCGTGGCCATACCCATCTATATCTGCGAAACATTGAAAAGGTAAACGCTTAGAGTGTGACCAATCGTAAGATAAAAAAAAAACACTACCGAATGTTTTCGTATACGTTTTACGTACCTACTGGTACTTAATTTTGTTTTGGTTCGGATTCACAATTTTGGGTTATGGTTGTAACTCGAGAGGAGATAACTGGTATCGGCCCTTAATGCCGCTTTAATGGGTAAAAATATTTTACTCGTTTTCCAGCGCTCATTACGTTTAGTCTTTTATTTATGGTTCATGAACTCGTGCGTTTTATTGTAAATTGTAATAATTGTTTCTACAATTTATTTTTTAACAATGCATTTTAATCGCCGAACAATTTACTCTATTGTGATAACAAAATCAATCTCAATCACAAACGATTTTTATTTCTGCTAAACTGGTCACACTAACCGTCGTTTACACTTTACTTGCTTCGTGCTAGTATATGGGTTTGTATATGATATGGCCACTCTATATTATATTCTTTACTCTGTACCACGAATTAAGATAGTATGGGATGCCCAACGGCATATAATAATCAGCTATCATTCTGCCCTCAAACTGACTCCCTTAATCAGTTGTGGAAACGTTCAACTAGCGCTTAATATCATACTGGTGACATCGAATTACGATCGTAAATAA